>JBBPMF010000418.1:0-27261 GCA_038090175.1 Austroboletus eburneus | reverse complement strand
ATGTAGTAGATAGAATATTAAATATATTAAAATTTGAAAATATAAAAATAAATGATATTTATAATACTGTACAAGTCTGTAATTGGTCTGTAGTTGATCTACATATATAGTCTGTATAGTCTGTATTTAGTCTGTACAAAATCTGGTAACTGTATAATCTTGCTAATATGTATGGTGTTATGATTTACTGGGCCCCTCTTTTCTTTTCCTTACCCTTACTCATTGTGTACACCAAAGGACCTTGACTCTTGCTGTTCAAGCCCCACTTGGGTTCTTACTTATTTAGTGTAACTCATCTGCAGCTATATTATCAATGTTTGTCCAATGTCATTGCATCTGTTTATAGTGACTCCAGCTTCTTCATAATTTCATTGCTTTCTATCACTGACTCACCTTTTTCCTTTGCCTACCCTTAACCATTTGACTTGCACATATAAACCTTTGGTACTCAGGTGTGTTTGCTATCTTTGACCTCCTGCAATCTACCTAGTATCCTGATTGCCCTCAGTCACTCAGTTCTTATCCTACTGTTGAGTGGACACTGTTATGCTTGACATAGTTGAAGCATGGCCTGCAGAAGTTCGAGGGCTTACTGTCACTATACAGCTAATAGGGATGAGGGCTTGATAAGGGGGTTCCTAGACAGGAATACTAGAGACTGTCATAAGACTAATGACAGGTCAAGGAGTCTGACAAGGATCTTCCTTGAAGGAGGTTCTGGAGACTGTTGAGGATCATGAGATCAATGGGTCTAGAGACATTACAAGACTAGTAATGGATCAAAGGGGTATGAAGAGAGCATCCACTCAATAGTAGGATGAGGACTGAGCAACTAAGAGCAACCAAGATATGAGGTAGATTGCAGAAGGTCAAAGATAGCAACTACACCTGAGTACCAATGGTTTATATATGCAAGCCAAGTGGTTAAGGATAGGCAAAAGAAAGAAAGTGAGTCAGCAATAGAAAGTGATAAAATTGCAAAGAAGCTGGAGTCACTATGAATGGATGTGATGGCATTGGACAAACATTGGTAATACAACTGCAGATGAGTTACACTAAATATGTAAGCAGTAATGAATTAATGAAAAAGAATGACCCAAGCAGGGCTTGAACAGTGAGGGTTAAGGTTCTTGGGTGTATACAAGTAAGCAAAGATGGAAAAGAAAAGAGGGGTCCAATGAATCATAACAGATGCTCCCTTCATACCCCCTCAATCTGTCACTAGCCCTGCAACATCTCTAGATCTGTTGATTTCATGATCCTCAATGGTTCTCAGAATCCTGGGGACTTCAAGAAAAACTCTTGTTGGATCTCTTCAATCCATTGTTAGTTCTATAACAGTCTCTAGTATCCCTGTCCAGGAATCCCCTCATTAGGCCCTCCTCAGTTCCTGTCTGCTGTATAGTGACAGTCAGCCCTCAAAACTCTGCAGGTCATGCCATAACTATGTCAAGCATAACATACAGCAGCTATATAGCACTATATAGAGGGGGACCTAGCTATGAGGCTATGAGGCTATATAATACTATACAGTAGTATACAGTACTATGTATATAAAGGATAAAACTTTTGCTGATGTGGTCCATACTATACCATGTCACTGAATTCATATATAATTCATATTACCTTGAAACCTCACAGGCTATCAGCTACCAGGAACCTTCAGCACAAGGCACTTACAGTTTACAAGCCTTTATATTATGGAAAGGCACTAAATTTGCTGACAAACAACAGCACTTTCTATAAAACACAACAGAACATCAGGCAGGAGACACAGGTAGGGAGTGGGAGCTACCAGGGGAGGACCCAGATGGGACACATAACATGGATGAAAAGGAACCTATGGTGCATGATGAAATGGCAGAGAACAAGTTAGAAGAGAACACCCTTAAGACACCAGAGAATAATAGGAAAGAGGGTATGAAAACAGACATGAAGGAGATGGCAAAGAGCACACAGGATGAGAATGTCAAAGAATAAGGGCAAAGGAATCACCAACAGGAAGCAATGAGAACATTGCCTTGTTTTTAAGGGGGTACATGAAGTAGGGGACTAGTGATGGAGCAGTCAAAGACAATGAGTCAGTAGACTTAGTCAGTGGCTCAAAAGACCATAGAGACTGTTACAAGTAAGTGCGATTCCAGTGATTCTGAAGGTTTTGAAATTGGTTCCCATGGTTCTGACACTTACAAGTTACCTTCCTGTGGTTCCGAAGGTTCTGAAATCTCAGAACTTTCAGAACACTTTGCAACTCTTCAATCAGAATGGAGGCTCAAAGATGGACTTCCCTTAGAATGTTATTGGACTCTATTCCTCGAGGATTATGCTTCATATAATCATATGGAGATCTCTGTTCTTGATTCACCCTGTTTGTTTTTCATTTCTCTTTTGTAGCTCAAGCCATGTGTTCCAAGAGTCACTTTTGTCATGGACCTCTGCTCCTCCTTTCATCCTCCTTTCGATGGTGTCATATCCCAGATTCTTGCTAAGTCCCCTCCACTCCTCTGTGTGCATCATCTCTGCTCTTCCACTCCCATGTCCTCTGCTCTTCTGTATCCACTTTACTTCTTGTGCTCATGTACGTTATGTTACATTTCCCTTTGTTCTCTTCGTAGTTTAGTCTCCATTCCATCACTGCAGTGCTCAGGGTAAGGTGCACAGCTTTGGCTGTATGACTGACTGGCACAGCAGTGGTACTCTGTTTCCTCCATCCCTCTGACCCTGACTTTACTACATTCGGACTTTGACCTCCATATATAAACCCACTGTATTATGTCTTAGGTCTATAGTTTGAATATCAACTTAGTTCCATCCTCTGTTCCATCCTCCACCATTGAGCTTGTCAACAAGTTCTCTCACTTGAATCTTGACAACTCTCCTCTGACCTCTCATCACTCTGTACCTCCACTCCTCTCCCCTCTTAAATTAGAGACAATGAAACTGGACAAGAGCACACCACATAAGGTGAAGCCAAAGTCCCTAGCCCCTCTGACCAACTCTGATGCTCTGGAGTTTGCTGCCCAGACCCCAACAGACCCATACTTAATAGATGGTAGTGTTATCTCATTCTTATTCATTGATCCATGAGGCTGTTGTAGTATACCATGTGCTCCATTCCATCACCTTCCTGTTCTGAGATGGTTTCAAGCTGTATAAATACTTACTAGTTATCTTGTATGTTTCACAGCTAGATCTGTGCAACTATATGCAGTGTTTAGTCTCATTCCTGCCTGAGTCTTGAGCCTCAGCAGAGACCCCTTGGACTTCTACAAAATCTTGTGTCACCTTTGAAGACACACTGAGACTGGACATTGCACAAGTGTAACAAAAGGTCTAGCTCTCCCCTTACCTCTGCTACCATGCAGCAAGGTACCCCACTAGTTGCCCATCATTTTGTATGGATATAGGGAAAAACTGCCTTATGAGGACTCTGAGGACAAAACAGACAGAAAAAAACATTCACAACTTGACTCTATCTCCAAGACCATCCAAAGGAACCAGCCCCACTTTGCTCAAAGTGGAACCACTTCTCCTCCATCAAGATCTCATTTGTCTTGAAGAACTCCACTCTTCTCAACTCACAACACCTCCACTCCCCAAACCAATCCCCTACCCAACCCAGTGTAGAGCTTTGAGCAGCTCTAGGTTTATATTTCATTCATTTACATCATTTGGATGCTTTGTACTGAAGTTCTTTTGTCTGTATTAAACACTCAGACTATTTGCCCATAGTCCACAGTCCTCTGGACTTCTTTCCCATGCACCAGTCTTCTGAGTATGTGTTCTCACACTCCAGACTTACCTGTGGACTTCTTTTCCATGCACTGGTCTTCCGGACTTTTGTTTCCCATGCTCTGAACATACCACCCTGGTTGCAATCACATAGCCAGTCCTTGGTCTTTTTACTGGACAACTCAGAAATGGCCAAACTCAAAGCAGAACTCCCAGAAGAGTTCTCAGGAGAAGCCTCTAATGCCAAATTCTGGATCAGAGCCATGGATGCATACTTCCTCATGAATAAAGACAAGTATGATGATTTAAAGAAGATCTAAACCACCCTCAACAGAATGTTGAAAGGGCGAGGGAAGCAGTTCACTAAAGCTGCATATGAGAACTTTGATTCTGGAACTGTTGCTCCAGACAAAATTATCTGGAGCAAATTCAAGAAAGAATTCTTAGAGATTTTCTCAGACAAGCACACTGCTGCTGATTTCTGATGAAAATTGCACCAAATCACAATGAAGGAAAAAGGACTTGATTCCCTCAACAAATTCAACACCAACTTCCAACTTCTTGTATCTAAATCAGGAATCTTGGATCAATATGCCCTGATTGAATGCTATATGAAGGGATTAGATCCAGATCTCACAGAATGGATTCTTGAAATGAAAAAAGAACTGGAATCATGGAAGGAATGGTCAGAGAAAGCTGCTGCCTTTGCCCAGCAACAGGATTAGATAAGAGATATCTGGAAAGGAAGGATAGACTAAGAAAGAACCAACAACCGGAATCCAAATGCCATGGATATAGACACTTTTCAAACCATTGCCTTCAGACAATGAATGCTCTCCTCTACTGAAAGAGCTTGCCACATTAGAGAAAACAGATGCTTCATCTGTCACAAGGTCAGATGCTCTACCAAAAATCATCCAAAGAAAGGAGCCCCCCCATCTCATTCTCCCAGAAACCCAGCCAGAGTCCAAACCATCAAAACTAAGAAGGGATCCATTGATGAATATGTGAAGCAACTAGGGGAAAAACAGGTAGACGAGAAAGAGGTATTCTGAGTACTCAAAGAATGTTTTGAAGATCCCAAAGAGGACAAAGAAATGGTTGCAAAAATCGAGCTCAAGGATAGAGGCTTTTTGAAATTTTAAAGAGGGGACAGAAGTTGACTCATTGCCCCCCTAACTTTTCTTCTATATTAATATCAAGTGACCCAAAATCAATACTTGTTTCCATCTCACTTGAAATATCCAGAAGAATTACTGCTGAAACCACTGCCTTAATTGATTGCAGAGCAACTGGATCATTTATAAACCTAGACTTTGTCAAAAGGAACAATCTACCTATGAAGAGAATAGCACAACCTATTAGAGCTATCAACACAGATGGAACCACCAATCAAGCAGAACTTATCAGATTTCAAACCACATTCATCTTCCACATCAGAAATGTGATAAAAAATTGAACATTCCATCTCCTTTCTGCTAGCAAAGAAAATGTCATTCTAGAAATGAACTGGCTCAGGGAACAAAACCCAGACATAGACTGGACAACAGGGAGAGTAACCCTTCAACTATCAAACCGGAACCAGAAACAAACCCTAAAAAAAGATGATGAAGATGAGAGACAATACCTTATAAGATATCTCTGAAAAGATTCCAATTTCAAAATCCATCCATGCAGCATAATGCAGGAGATATGAAATCTTCAAAGAATATGTCATGAAAATGATGCTATCTATGGAACTAGAGATGAAAAAGAAACAAATGAAAAAGGAGTTACCAAGGAAATATAAAGACTTCAATGATGTGTTTGAAGAAAATTCGCCAAATGTTCTACCACCTTCACAAGCATACATATGACCATACAATCAAATTCAAGGAGACATTCATTCCAAAGAGGGCAAAAGCCTACCCCCTCTCTCTTCCTAAACAAGAAGCATGTAAAAAGTTCATAGAAGAAAATATGACAAATGGACAAATCAAACCCTTGCAATCCCCCCAAGCTACACCCTTCTTCTTCATTGATAAAAAGGACAGAAAACTCTGACCTTGCCAAGATTATAGATACCTCAATAAGCATACAGTAAAGAATGCTTACCCCCTACCAAACATCCAGTCCATCATTGAACAAATTGGGAACTTGACAATCTTCACCAAAATGGACATCCAATGGGAATACTATAATATACAAATTGTACCTGAGGATCAATGGAAAGCAGCCTTCATCACCTCCTTTGGACTGTTTGAACCAACTGTGATATTCTTCAGACTATGCAACTCCCCTGCCACTTTTCAAGCATTCATGAACAATGCCTTTGAAAATTACCTCATAGAAGGATGGTTGATTATCTATATGGATGACCTAGCCATCCATTCTTCTGACACATCTGAGCATAAAGAAAGGACCATCAAGATTCTAGAATGGCTTAGAAGTCTAGGACTTAGGTGTAAACTCCAGAAATGTACCTTCGACTCCCAAACTATGGACTATCTTGGCCTAACTGTCCAACCAGGAAAACTTGCAATGAATGCAACCAAACTCTGAGCCATAGAAAAATGGAACCCCCCTGGCTCAGTCAAAGCAGTAAGGTCCTTCTTAGGATTCTGCAACTTCTACTGAAAATTCATTCCAAACTTCACTCAAAGAGTTGCCTCACTTAACAAACTTACTTGGAAAGATAACCCCTGAACTTGGGCTAAGAAAGAGCAGCATGCCTTCAATGACATGAAACAGGTTTTCTCCACCTCTCCAGTCTTAAAACAACCAGATCTGGAACACCCATATGTTGTAATGACAGATATATCACTCCTAGCCACTGAAGGAGTTCTCATGCAAAAGGACTCCAATGGTGATCTCCATTCATGTGCATACTGTTCTGCCACCCTATGAAGTGCAGAACAAAACTATGATATATATGACAAAGAACTACTAGCAGTTATCCATGCTCTTGAAGATTGGAGACACCACCTACTTGAAGCTTAACATGTGGTCCAAATAGTTATGGATCACAAAAATCTCACCTACTTCAGAGCCCCCCATTGACTGTCATGATGCCATGCCTGATGGCAAATGTTCCTGCAAGACTTTGATCTTGCATTCACACATGTACCAGGAACACACATGGGTTCTGCCAATACTCTCTCCAGGAAAGACGAAATATTTACTGAATCAGACAATGCTGAGGTAGTTCTTCTTTCAGACAATCTTTTTTGTCAACAGATTGACCTCATCTTAACAGACAAAATTGCAAAGTCCACTTCCTTCGACCCATTTGTCCTCACTGCACTAAAAAAAATGTACAAAAATACCTCCCCTTTTCCTTGAACAAAGTTGTCCAACTGGACCTTTGTAAATCAAGAACTTTATTTTCAAGGATGTCTCTTTATTCTGGAACCTACCTGCCAAAAGCTTGTTCATAATCTATACTATTCTCCAACAAATGGACACATGGATCACTTCTGGACATTAGCAGCCCTTGAAAAAGATTTCTGGTGGCCAGGAATGTCCACATTTCTATGATGATTCATCTCAGGTTGTGCTATATGTCAAGCCAATAAAGTAAACACTTACCCCACATCCCCTCCCTGATGTCTTTAAACTTGTCTGCTTCTCACCCCTTTCAACAAATCTCTGTTGATCTCATCTCTGGCCTCCCTCTGGTCTCTGGATTTGACTCTGTCATGATTGTGGTCAACCATGGCCTTTTGAAGGGGTAAATTTCTGCCCTTGCTCCAAAATCATTGATGTGCAAGAAATAGCCCAACTTTTCTTCAATCAAGTCTTTAAGCAATTTGGCCTCCATGACAGAATTATCTCAGATAGAGGTCCCCAATTTGCATCAGTCTTTGCCAGAGAACTAGTACAACTACTCCAGTATGATGTTGCCCTATCATCTGCCTATCACCCTCAGACAGACAGAGAAACCAAATGAATGAATCAGGAATTAGAAACTTACCTCCAGATTTTCTGCAATGGATCAATGGATCAATGGGTTCTGCTCCTTCCACTGGCCAAATTTCATTACAACATGGCAACTTACTCCTCTACTCAGAAATCCCTATTTGAACTGATCATGGAATACCAACTCTGAGCCTGTTACAAATGCTCTTTTCCCCTATTTAAAAACTCGCTCATGGCAGGAGTCGAACTCTTGATCTCCTATATAAGGAAAACCCCTATTGGCACAAGGTCACTGGGACTTGGACATTTTCTAGCATAACTTATTACATGACTGCTTATATCAGCAGTCTAGAACACAAGTCACGTAACTTGTCACATGCTCACAGAGCTAGACCCTTATTTCTTATCTATGATGTCATGATGACATCACACCTCATGTTTCACATGATGCATGCTTCTTACTTCTTTTCTCTCATGGACATGCTTCTTTATAACTCATGCATTCTTATCAGCCAATCATGTATTTTCTCCTTATCATGGTATGATGTCTCTTTATGGTATTTATACAAACATGTACATACAGTATAATAGTATATAAACCCCCAGACTTCAAGACTGGAGTCCTTAGCTTTGAAGTCTTGAAGATTTCCCTCCTTCTTTGCTCATAAGGATCCAAAGGGATCCTTACCTTTATTCAAGGGCCAAAGGACCATTACACACCTCACTACTGCAGGGCATTAGGAGTTGTTTCAGAGCCTATCCACCAATTGGAAAGACATTTGTTTTGGAATTGGAAAATAGACTAACCAAATTGGAAGACTCTCGAAAAGAGACACTGGCAGCACATGAATAAGCAAGGATGTTTATGAAAAGACAAAAAAGATTCACATTTACACCATGGAAAACTGGAGACAAAGTATGGTTGGAGGTAACCAATCTAAAAACAAACTAGCCCCAAGCAAGAAGGTCCATTCGAAATTGAAAAAGTAATATCCCCAGTGGTCTATCAACTCCACCTTTTCCCAACTTGGAAGATCCACAACATGTTTCATGGTAGCCTGCTAACTCCTTATGTGAAAACTTGGAAGCATGGACCCAACTTTCTCCAATCCACCTCAGAAATAATAGATGGAGAAGAGGAATGAAAAATAGATAAAATCATTGCCCATAGAGGAAGAAAGAGAGCCCATCAATTTTGCATCCAATGGAAGGGATATAGTTCCATTGACAACACATGAGAGCCAGAGCCTAACCTTGAAAATGGATCAGAACTCCTAGAGGATTATAAACACTCTAGAAAGCTCTGAACTCTTCAGAATCATGAGCACATCCCATGAATACTTCCTTGAATCCCCCCATGAATCCCCAAGACTTTACACCCCCAATATACTCCCTCTCATATCTGGAATCTTCATTTCTGAATTACCTCCTATTCAAGGACTACCACTACCTTGCCTCCCACTTCCTCTATGATGAAGCATCCATCTTCCTCCCCCTTATCGTGGCCTTTCAATATCTCTCTCTCTCTGTCAGACTCAATCATAAAAGAGCTAGAAGAAGTCCAACATCAGCAGAATCACTTAATTATGCACTCGAACACTCTCTGACTGAAGGACAAATTCTAATCTGTCAAACCCTTGCAGACCTTGAAATCTTCCAAATCATCAACACCTTTTCCTGAGTTGCTTTGGCCCCCTACCTCTGACCACTCCTTCAAGCTCTCACTGAGAAGCAAGAAGAAAACTACCTCCTGGATCTCACCCATGACCACCTTGCCATATCACCCTCTTTTACCTCTATTATTGAAAAACTTAATGGGACCAGCCATGCCCAGAACCCTCCCATCATGGGAAACACTGGACTGCTGCTTGGAGGAATTACTGTGGCCAAGAGGAGAATTAGGGATGCAGCCCTACAAATGGCAGAAGAATTGGCCACAACCTCCATTCCCCAAACCCCCCAAGTTCTACCCATTTGAGATGGCTTGAAGAAGTCTTTATCATCAGTTGAAGAAAGTGAGGGACAGAGCATGAGTTCAGTCAGAAGAAAAGAAAAAGTAAAGTAAAAAGAGATATTGTCACCTGATTCCATTTCTATCCCTTCAAGACCAGCCTCAGGACCAACTTGTAGGAATAAAAAGTCCAACCAACTTGCATGCTTCCAATGTGGGAGTATCAAACATCTTCTACTTGACTGCCCCATCTACAAATGCCCTTTCTGCCATCAGAAAGCCCCTGAACATATTCAATGAGAATGTTCCTCCAACTAATGCTCTTCCTGCAATGGAATGGGGCACTCCTCTACTGAATGCTTTGACACAGAAGACTTCACTGATGACAATGTCATCTTCAACAATGGAGACTCTGCAGGAGGTGACTTTAGGAATTGAAAAGAGTCTTCAATGGATAGAAGAGAGTAATGTTACAAGTAAGTGTGATTCCAGTGGTTCCAAAGGTTTCGGAATTGGTTTCCATGGTTCTGAAGGTTCCAAAATCTCAGAACTTTCAGAACACTTCACAACTCTTCAACCAGAATGGAGGCTCAAAGACAGACCCCCCTTAGAATGTTATTGGACTCTATTTCCCAAGGACTATGCTCCATATGGTCATATGGAGACCCCTGTTCTTGATTCACCCTGTTTGTTTTTCATTCCTCTTTTGTAGCTCAAGCCATGTGTTCCAAGAGTCACTTTTGTCATGGATCTTCGCTTCTCCTTCCATTCTCCTTTCAATGGTAGTGTTATCCCATTCTCATTCATTGATCCATGAGGCTGTTGTAGTATACCATGTGCTCCATTTCATCGCCTTCCCATTCTGAGATGATTCCAAGCTATATAAATACTTACTAGTTATCTTGTATGTTCTGCAGCTAGATCTGCACAATTATATGCAGTGTTTAGTCTCATTTCTGCCTGAGTCTTGAGTCTCAGCAGAGACCCCTTGAACTTCTACAGAATCTTGTGTCACCTTTGAAGACATATTGAGACTGGATATTGTGCAAGTATAACAGAGAGAAGCTTAGAGATATAGATTGTATATGTGTGATACCCAGAAGAGCCATATACATGCACACTAGTCCAACAAAGTGCCTTGTTCTCTGCCTGCTATGCTTGCTTCAAGCACATGTTAGTGATCTTCTATAGGCTGGAGATTAGATGCTATGGCAGGTTTTGAAAGGCAACCTGTGACAATTGCTCGGCATTTACCACCTGTTAAACTGACTGGGCTGCAAATGAGCAAAACTGTTAAAACAACTTAAAATAAAGAGAAGCAAAGAGTAGAGGCAAATAACTACTTTTAGTCCTTTAAAGGAAAGAAGCTTGGTAGTGGTGAAAAAGGGCAATCATAACAACTGTGGAATGTCAAGTGAGTAAAACTGAAAGAAAGGAAACTCAAGATGTTGTAAATAAAGTACAGTGCAGCTTAAACAATGAGATTCTAAGTTCTTTGATGTACATGATTGTCATATCCCAAATTCTCGCTAAGTCACCTCCACTCCTCCATGTGCATTACTTCCACTATTCTGCTCCTATGTCCTCCGCTACTCCGTGTCCGCTTTCCTTCTAGTGTTCATGTACGTTATGTTACGTTTCCCTTTGTTCTCTTCGTAGTTAGTCTCCATTCCATCACTGCAGTGCTCAGGGTAAGGTGCACAGCTCCGGCTGTGCAACTGACCAGCACAGCAGCGGTACTCTGTTTCCTCTGTCGCTCTGACCCTGACTTTACTACATTCAGACTTTGACCTCCATATATAAACCCACTGTAATATGTCTTAGCCCCTCAGTTCAAATATCAACTTAGTTCCATCCTCTGCTCTCTCCTCTGTCATTGAGCTCGTCAATGAGTTCTCTCGCTTGAGTCTTGACGACTCTCCTCTGGCCTCTGGTCACTCCGTACCTCTGCTCTGCTCCCCTTGTAAATCAGGGACAATGGAACTGGACAAAGGTGTACCACATAAGATGAAGCCAAAGTCCCTACCCCCTCCGACCAACTCTGGCACTCCAGAGTTCGCTGCCCAGTCCCCAACAGACCTGTACTTAACAGTATATTTGAACTCACGCTTGTCTGAGTTCTCATCCCTTCCCTCCAACAATCAACAATCACCCATGGCCACACATACCATGCAAACGCGATCCCGATCATGAATGCACCAGGCCTCTGACAATGAGCACGCTTCAGCCACTCCCCCACTATACCATCTGTTATCGTTTTTTGTCAGTTCACGTCATGGACCAGTCGTCAACGAGTTCCGCAGTTTCTCTGCCCGTTGGACTTTTGCTTCCACATTGCAGGCACCACGCCAACTGAGGTCTCCAACCCCAGGCACTTGCATCGAAGAAGTCATCAACAAAGATAAAAAACAGACAGCTCCTGCACTGAACAGCCCCTATCTGGCAGGTTCAACACACCACGGTGTCATCGTCCTCCTCTGCATGATGACGAACCATCAGACCACGATTCCAATGGGTTTAACCTGGACAAACTCAACCTGCCAGATGACGATGACGATGACCCCGACCCTGGCGACGGACACAACAGTGACGAAGACAAAAATGTTCCAGTCCCACAGGATGTACTCACCAATTTGGCTGACGCCATCCGCAGACTGTCACATGCTAATCACTGTCCCGCCAAGTCCGGAAGCCAGTGGACCAAGGTTCGCGAGCCTGACCAGTTTGATGGCACGGAGCCTCGGAAACTCCATATGTTCCTGGTTCAGTGCGAGCTGAACTTTCAAGACCAGCCTAGGGCCTTTAGGATGGACCGTGCCAAAGTTACATTTGTGCAGTCTTACCTCAAGGGCATGGCCCTAGAATGGTTTGAACCTGACCTCCTCGACGCAGAGGACCCTCAACTCCGTCCTCACTGGATGGACCATTACAGGGACTTCGTGCTCGAGTTGCAGACCAATTTCGGTCCTTATGACCCCATCAGAGATGCTGAGCACCAGCTCGACAACCTTGCAATGAAGGACATGCAGCATATCAACAAGTATGTTGTGGAGTTCAATAGGATCGCTTCGCAAGTCCGCAGCTATGGAGAAGGTGCTCTCTGTCACCATTTCTATAATGGCCTCCCAGACAGAATCAAGGATGAAATCTCCTGCGTCAGCAAGCCTGCAACGCTTGCCGCACTCCGTCACCTTGCGCAATCAATTGACGCGCATTACTGGGAGCATAAGTCCAAGATTAACTGTCAGCCAGAAGCCATCCGGCAACAAGTCCTCTGACGCCAAATCCGATACCAAGTCCAACAACAAGTCCAGCGGATCAAAGGGCAACAGCTCCAAGGGCAAATCTGCCACCACTTTCCCCGCTTCTGGTACCTCTGGTACCTCCAACTCTCCTCCTAAGCCCGACCTCTCTTCGAAGCTCAGCAAAGACAGCAAGCTGACCGCGGCCAAATGCAAATGCCGCTTCGACAATAAACTCTGCATGTTCTGTGGTCAAGGCGGCCACATAGCTAAGGATTGCCCACAGTCAACTTCAAAGGCATCCAAAGCGTGCACTGCCAAGACAACTCTGGAAGCTAAACTGGAAGCCTCCTCCGAGGCAAAAAAATAGAGCGTGACCTCCGTGGCTCCGCACAGCCAAATGGTCACATTGACTCCGAATGTGCAACCAAAGAGCTCCATCTCAACGCATCCGCTCTCTCAGATCCCCGATCTCTTATGCCTTCCGTCTCTCTTGTATCGTATGATCTCCGTCCTTTCCCCACATTAGTAGACTCTGGCTCCTCTGACTGTTTCATAGACACCGCTTTTGTGAATAAGAACAATCTTTCCACCTACACTGTCCCTCCGCTCATGCTCCGTCTCTTTGATGGCACATCAAATTTCACCATCACTCAAGCTATCGACCTCTCTGACCTCTTCGAAACTGGTGATATCACCCTGATGACGTTCTACATCACCCTGCTGGATGGCTCCTGCACTTTGGTCCTTGGACACAACTGGCTTACCTGCTACAATCCGTTGATTGACTGGGTCACAAGCAGTATCTCTTTCCATTCTATTCTGCAGCCCAGTCCTGCACTTCCGAGCTCACCCCCGACTCCTAAGGCATCTCCGCCTCCAGTTGTCCCCTCTCCAGATCCACCACGTTTCTCCAACCACAAGGCTCCACCCATCACTCTCATCAATGCTCCCGCATTTGCACTGGCCTGTCACCTACAAGGTTCCGTGCAGTTCAGTATGCACATTCGACCAAGAGAAGGTGATCTCCGCGCCACAGCTACTGAACCTCCTGAACAGATTAATCTCTCTGATGTTCCATCGGAATATCACGAGTTCTCCGATGTGTTTAGCAAATGACAGGCAGATTCTCTGCCCCCTCACTGCGAACACGATCTCAAGATCGATCTTGAAGAAGGTACCTCTCCTCTGCTTGGCACCACCTACTCTCTCTCTCCTTCCGAACTTGAGTCTCTCCACACCTTCCTAGACGAGCATCTCTCCATAGGATTTATTCGACCCACCTCCTCCACACATGCCGCTCTGGTCCTCTTTGTCTGCAAGAAGGATGGTTCTCTCTGCCTTTGCATCAATTTTCGAGGACTCAACAAGATCACCAAGAAAGACCGCTACCCACTTCCCCACATTTCCGACCTCCTTGATGCCCCAAGCCGTGCCAAGGTGTACTCCAAAATCGACCTCCAGCATGCATACCATCTGGTCCATATCACTGAGGGCGACGAATGGAAAACTGCCTTCCACATGCAGTATGGCTCCTACAAATGGCTTGTCATGCCGTTTGGTCTTATGAATGCCCTGGCGGCGTTCCAGCAGTTTATTAACACTGTCTTTGCTGATCTTTTGGACGTTAGCATCATTGTGTACCTTGACGACATTCTCATCTTCTCCGAAGACATGGCCTCCCATAAGGAGCATGTTAAGGAAGTTCTCTGCCATCTCCGCAAACACAGTCTTTACGCAAAACCTGAGAAGTGCGAGTTCCATACGGACTCCACAGAATACCTAGGTTATTGGATGTCTCCGTCTGGCCTTACCGTGTCCCCGGATAAGGTGCAGTCGATCCTCAACTGGCCTGAACCTCAGAAGGTCAAGGACGTCCAATTCTTCCTTGGATTTGCTAATTTCTATAGGCAGTTTATCCACAACTACTCCGAAATCGTCATTCCGCTTACCCACCTCACCCATAAGGGTGTTCCTTGGCAATTCATGGATGCCTACCACTCCGCTTTCCAGGCGCTGAAAGCCGCTTTCACTTCCGCTCCTATTCTTACACATTGGGCTCCTGACGCTCTGATTATTGTAGAAACCAATGCCTCCGACTATGCTATTGCGAGTATTCTTTCCATGAAGTGCTCCGACACGGAAGTCCGCCCCATTGCCTACTACTCTCGGACATTGACCTCTCCGGAGCTCAACTACGACACTCACGACAAGGAGTTGTTAGCTATCCATGAAGCGTTCTGCACCTGGCAGCATTACCTCGAAGGCTCCATGACTCCGGTTGATGTGGTCACCGACCATAAAAACCTCGAGTACTTCGCCACCACTAAACTCCTGACCCGCTGGCAAGCCCACTGGTCGGAGTTCCTCTCCCAATTCAACATGATTGTCCATTTCCACCCCAGCCGACTTGGTGCTAAACCCGATGCCCTCACTAGACACTGGGATGTCTATCCCAAAGAGGGGGATAAGGACTACACTCAAGTCAATCCGCACAATTTCCGCCCCATTTTCACCCAAGAGCAACTCACTGCGTCCCTACGAGCTACGTACCTTGCATTCCCTGTCCTCCATGCAAGTATGCTCTTCGACCTCGAGAAACTCCACAGCGATATCCTCTCCGCTCTCCCATTCGACCCTCTTGCCATAATCCACATGACTGGATCTCCTGACCCATCTTCCGACCCCATTCCTGACACTCCCTCCACTTCTCGCTGGACTGTAGATGCAGATGGTTACCTCCGTCTCAATGGCCGCATGTATGTGCCCGACATCAATGACCTCCATCTCCGCATTCTCTGCTTCAAGCATGATCATCCCCTCTCCAGTCATTTCGATCAAAACTGCACTCTGGAACTAATCCGCTGCAAATACACCTGGCTAGGCATCCGTACCTTTGTCAAAGAGTATGTATCCTCTTGTACCGCCTGCGCTCGTGCGAAAGTTCCGAGGCACAAGCCCTATGGGCTTCTTAAACAGCTCCCAATCCCCAAGAAGCCATGGAATTCCATATCTATGGATTTCATTGAGCAACTCCCAGGCTCCTCCAATCACACCGCCATCCTCGTCATTGTGGATCGCCTATCCAAGCAATGTATCTTCATCCCGACGGACGACAAGGTGACTTCCCTGGAGTTGGCCAAGCTATTTTTACTCCATGTGTTCTCGAAACACGGAGTACCATCCCACATCACCTCCAACTGAGGTTCCGAGTTTGTATCTCATTTCTTCCATTCTCTTGGCAAAGAACTTGATATCCACCTTCACTTTACCTCTGGGTATCACCCTGAGGGTGACAGACAGACTGAGCGGATGAACCAGACGCTGGAACAGTACCTCCGCGTTTATTGCAACTATCAGCAGGACAACTGGGCTGAACTCCTACCCCTCGTGGAGTTTGCCTACAACAATGCTCCGAACGCAACTACTGGCGTCTCTCCGTTCTTTGCTAACAAGGGTTACCACCCCAACATCTCCGTTCACCCTGAATGTGACCTCACCTCCGCCCATGCCAGAGAATACTCGGTCAACCTCGACTCTCTCCATGAATTCCTCTGTGAAGAAATAGCCACAGCACAGAAGCGATACCAAGGACCTGCTGATGCAAAACGATCTCCAGCCCCTGACTTTAAAGTCGGAGATCTGGTCTTCATCAAAGCAAAGTATTTTAATTCAACTCATCTGTCTAAAAAGCTCTCCGAGAAGAATTTAGGTCCATATCCGATCATCGCACAAGCTGGCTCCATCTCCTTCACACTCTACCTCCCCAACTCAATGAAGTCCATTCACCCAGTCTTCCACGTCTTGCAACTTGAACCTTCAGTCCCCAATAGTATCCCCAATCACGTCCAACCTCCGCCTCCTCCAGTTGAGGTAGATGGCGAATCCAAGTATAAGATCTCTGAGATCCTCGACTCCAAGATAGACCGTCAGCGAAAGACTTGCAAGATACTTTACCTAGTCCATTGGTTCCATCTCCAGTATCCAGATAAGCCTGGTCCCCATATACCTTGATTCCGTTTTCCTCCGCTTACATAGATTTTCCCTCCATCTCAGTTTTCCTCTGTTTAGTAGTTCCGACGATATCCCTGTATAAGACCTCCACTATATTTCCTTTTTTCTGTTTCACTCCGTCTCATTTTCATTAATCATATTCCATTAAGAAAAAGAAAAGAAAACATTACACAAAGAAAAACTACTAATACAATGTACTTAGGGCCTTACTGCCCACCCATCTCTACATCCTCTCCTTCGGCGTCCACCTCATCTCCGGCGCCACTCTTCTCTGCCTCGGTCCCTTTCTCCTCCATCTGGACCTCCACCTCTTCCTCCAACTCCTCCAACTCCACCACCTCCACCTGTGTCCCCTTAGACACACGGTTCTTCATCTTCCACTGCATCGCTGACACTTCTCCTTCGTACCCCAGATTCCGGATGGCCTGCACTATGTTTTGCAGTTGCATCCTCTGGTTTTCTTGGTTGTGGTGGTGATGCACCGCTTCTTCCTCCCACTTCCTTGTGTCTCGGTGCTGGACCTGGACCAGATCACGGACAGCCTCGGTGACTTCCATCATCGTGCTGGCAAGCTCCATCCACGGCCTGTCCGTGAGCTGCTTATCCTCCGTCTCCATCCTTGCTTTCTTCTTCGACCCCGTCACCTCCGGGCCTGGCTTCCACTTCCTCGGCACCAGCTTTTCCATGACCTCGACCTCGTCGTCTTCGTCCGTCGGCCACTCACATTGCTGCTTGATGCCGATGCACACTGCGCACGACAACACCTTCCTTCCCAGTGCCAGCATGCACTCAATGTTGAGGCAGCGGCACCGGTAGCACGCATCTAGCACATGATCAATCCGTGGCTTGGCCACCTTCTCCTTCCCCTTGCCCTTTTGGTGGGGCTTGGGCGGCCTGACTGGCAGTGTCTGCTCGTCCTGTTGGGTGGTTAGCTCCCTTCTCCTACCCTGCATTGACACTCACCCCCGCGTCCACGTTGGTGGCCTCTGATGCCTTCTCCTTTGCACACTGCTCCACCACAACCTTCTCCGCGTGACACCTCACGGCTTCCTCCTCCTCGCATTTGTAACGCTTGGCCTCTTCTGCCTCACACCGCACCCGCTCTTCCTCTTCCCGATGCTTACGCGCCTCCTCTTCCGCCCATTGGCGCTCCTCTTCCTTCCATGCCTTCACGCGTCGTCGCCACCTTCACCTCGAACACTTTGTTGTTGTTGTTGTTGTCCTCCGCAAGACATGCATCAGCCCACATGCGGATGTCGGTGATGTTGTTGGGATTAGAAGACATGGGGAGAAAGTTAGAGAGTCAAAGTGCACAACCCCCGCCTTATATGGCCCCCATTGGCAATTTCTGACTCCGCTTCACAATCGCTTGGATGACACTTTGCCGTCCACTCCGCATGCACCCTCATGTCACTTATCCACCCCGTCACATTTTCACTTACCACACGGACGGACCTAGCTGCTGCTTTGGCCTTCAGGGGTTCAGGCCTAAGAGGGGGATACTTTCATATCCCAAATTCTTGCTAAGTCACCTCCACTCCTCCATGTGCATTACTTCCGCTATTCCGCTCCTATGTCCTCCACTACTCCGTGTCCACTTTACTTCTTGCATTCATGTACGTTATGTTATGTTTCCCTTTGTTCTCTTCATAGTTAGTCTCCATTCCATCACTGCAGTGCTCAGGGTAAGGCGCACAGCTCCGGCTGTGTGACTGACTGGCACAGCAGTGGTACTCTGTTTCCTCCGTCGCTCTGACCCTGACTTTACTACATTCAGACTTTGACCTCCGTATATAAACCCGCTGTAATATGTCTTAGCCCCTCAGTTCGAATATCAACTTAGTTCCATCCTCTGCTCTCTCCTCCATCATTGAGCTCGTCAATGAGTTCTCTCACTTGAGTCTTGACGACTCTCCTCTGGCCTCTGGTCACTCCGTACCTCCACTCCCCTCCCCTCGTAAATCAGGGACAATGGAACTGGACAAGGGCGCACCACATAAGGTGAAGCTGAAGTCCCTACCCCCTCTGACCAACTCCGGCGCTCCGGAGTTCACTGCCCAGTCTCCGACAGACCTGTACTTAACAATGATGAGTAAAGGTAAGGAAAAGAAAAGAGGGGCCCAACAAATTGTAACAATGAGCAGATCATGAAATGGCACTGCAGGCATGCCAGACAGCAATCAGCCAAGATTGCTTATCAAGACAACCACAGAAGAGTGCATGCTTCTCTACACAATGGCCATTGTACATGGCAGCTCCCAACAGCATATTCAAAGGGAATGCATGATCATAGACAGAATTGAACAAGCCACTCTCATTTCAGCCACTGAGTGCCTTGATGCCACTTGTGCTGGCACTATAAGCACATGCAGTCAGCACTGCATAGTATTGACTCATGTGGATCTTCTTTGTGATGTCAATGTAGTTGTTTCTATGCATGACCATAATGCATTCATGATGATTTAGAGTTGAAGAGAGAAGCAACAAAGTCAGGTCATGGACTTTCTGAAGTGCTTATGAAAGCATGCTCAAATAACAACTCACTGTTATATGACATTTCCTTTGCTGTGGATCCAGCATAAAACATGTATTGGAAGTACCACTCCCAACAGCCATATTCACTATATTGTGACAAGCAGTCAAGAATATGAAAATGCCCAAAAAACATCAATGTCAGAGCTCCAACTGCACAGAGCTCAACATGACAGTGTCAGATGACATCATGTTCATCCACCCATCCATATTGGTTGTGCTTTGGATTGTCAGCAAGGGCAGAAAGTATCTGATTAATGCTATTGAGTATCCACTGGCCTGGCAAGCAAGTCCAAGCACTCCTTACCTCAACCTTGATGGTCTGACTCAAAGGGGAAGCAGTCAGGAACATGTCTGACCACTGCAGCATGCAACAGCTCTTCCCATGGAACACTGTCAATGCTGAGAGCAGCAGCATCACACAGTCCCACAGGCCAATGAAGATGTGCTATCTGCCAGTGAAGTGGGTTGACACCCAGAGCAAGCACTGGGTGAGCTCCTCTGTCAAGTATGTATCTGCCAGCATGCCATCTTTGTCAGACTCAAAGGTCACAGGGTACAAGTAAAATAAAACAGCCATGCAGGCTGGATGATGCACCCAAGGTGGTCCCAGCAGCCTTGATCACCTGGGACTTTTCAATCCTGCTCGGCTTGTTGTACTTCGAGGCTGACTCAAACACACGGATGCACACGTCCTTGGGGAGACTTGCTCTGGTCTCATGGTCTCGGGAGTACTCATGCTCGTGGTTCAGCCTATGGTAATCCAGCACATTGATGACTTGGGCAATGTGGGACTTGCCCAGCGAGGAGCCTTCGATCGACTTGGATTTATTTCCCCACTTGAGTTGTCATGGCATGCAAACGCCAGAGAGCGAGTCAGTGGTTACGATCTGAAAGGGGGGCATGGGCACCAGTGGGACACACCTTCTCGCGAGTGGACTCGTGGTGGAGAAAGGACGCCACCTTTGCCGCGGTGACAGGAAACGCGGGAAGCACCGCTCGTGAGGGATCAGCAGTGGCGATCCATGACTGCTCCTTGTCGAACCACACCTGCTAGTTCTGCACCTGGCATGGGTAGCACTTTGCAGTACCTTCGCATTCCATTTCCTTCTGTCCGATTTCCAATCGAACCTCGTGTGTCTCGTGTTCGAGCAACATCAGCGCCCGTTGTGTGCGTGGCGAGGTCACGGCATCCGTCGGGCCGTGTGCAGGATTTGGGGAGGTCAATGACTGCAACGGCTGTGGCTCCGATATGCCAGCGCCGCGCGAGCAATGCCCGTCGATGTCGGCAGCAGCCGCTTGTCGTGGACCAACGATCTTGATCACCGGCCCGAATGGCAGTGGCGAGGTCGGAGCGGGTGTATTATTGTCACATGCCACGCGAGCACCTTCGCGGCGCGTCGCAGCGACTGGCCTGAGAGCGAAGGTGAAGCACAGCGAATGGACGCCATGAGAGACTGCTGGACGGTGTTGGACGTTCGGCTTGTGCTGGAGGAAAAAGAAGAGGGAGACCTAGCGTGAGACCTGAGGGCCATCTGCGCTAACGGCCTCTTCACTTCAATCCTGACGCCAAGCTACGGAGAGCACGTAAGCGACGGACGGGTGGATTTGAAGGGCGAGCGGAACGAACGAAAAGAGACCTACCCTGCCGTGATGGTGCCAGCGTGCTGTCCATAGATCGTTTCGATTGTTTCACTGAAAAACTAATGAGCTGGCGAGTGAGTGATCACAAGAGCGAAAGAAACGAAACACGACTCACCACACCATTTCGATTCTTTCGGTCAGGCGTGGCGCTCATTCACTCGAACGAGAATGATGGATCGAGCTGTCCGGAGCGGCGTGAGCAATCAAAGAGACTCACAAGAAAAAGAAAAGAAAAGAAAGAAACGAACAAACTAACCATAGATGAGATGATCGGTTCTGTTCGTTCCGTTCGGTGCTTGTGGCAAAGTGGGCAGTCGGCGGTCGGACGCGGGTGAGGACAACAGGATGGCAGGATGGCACTGACCGTCTGGGAGCGCCGGCTTGCCGGACAAGGGAGCGAACGAGCTGGACAGTGGGCTGCTGAGCAACCTTCCGCGGAGAAAGCGAACGAACGAAAAGAACGAACGAAATAAATAAAAATAAAACGAAATAAAACGATCTCATCTTAGACAGCTCCAACGAAAAGAAATAAAGAAATAAAACAAAACGGAATAAAACAACCTCATCGTAGACGGCTCCGATCGTTTCGTTGGGTTTTCGTAGCAAGGCGGGTGGTCGGAGAGAGCGAAGACAACGGAACGGTGCCAGGCTCTCCATCAAATCTCTCCGATCGTTTCGTTGGATGCTTCATGGCGTGTGAGCAATCGGGGGGAGTGAAGAGAGTAAAAAGAACGAAACACGTACGTGCTCGATTGACCCGATCCTTTCGTTGGGAGCTAGCGGCGAGTGAGCGATCGGAGACAGCGGGGAAAACGAAACAAGCTCACCCGCAGGTCCTTCCGACCGCTTCGTTGGGCGTTTCACAGGATTGCGCACGAACGATCGGAGCGAAACGAGAGGCCGGAAAGTGCGTGCGTGCGGCCTGATGAGCACGATGGTAAAGAACGGACAGAGCGTGTGCCACCAGCTGACCTCGCTTAGGGTCACGACTCACCACGGGGTCACCAGACGGGTCACCAGGCTGTGCGGCGACGCCGGGTATACGCCATGTATCAAGAGCCCGCTTGACTGAGCTGGAGCATCGCGTCCACAACCCTCACCTACCTCGTTTTTATCTCTCTTATCCACTTCGCTTGGGCCCAGGGCCCATCCCCACCACCCTCGACAACGGCACAATCCCGCTCGTCCTTGATCCTGCCTTCTGCTACAGTGTCGCCATCAACAAGACCTGTCTCCCAGGCGCACTACCATCTCCCGAATGACGAGCTCAGCCACCTCGGCGCCAGCGCGCTTCCCTCACTCCGGATCTCCCTCGCCCCCGGTTCGCCTGCCACAAGCATCTTCCGCGAATCTGTCAAGTCCCTCGGTAGCGCGCAGAGAAAAGTACTCGCTCATCGTCGGACGCATCCGTTGCCACCCTGATGGCCAATCAAACGGATTTGTCGCGAACTGACGACGTTTGGGCAGTTGCGACTACTACGGAGGGAAGACGTATACACTGGAGGCATCTGCGATGCGCCTGCGTAGTTCGTGTATCATCTTTTCTCGTTGTGCTTTTTTCTTTGATCTGAACGGTGGTGTGAGCAGCCCTGGTAACCGTAATTTGGTACTCGACACGGCTCAAGACTTGTATGTTATCTTTTCCTTGTGCTAATTCAGGCTGACGTCGTGCGCTACAGCGTTCCGGTCTCGGACATTAGGTCAAGATCAACACTTTTCATTAGCACATTACCGACAGTCAGAGTTTTCCTCTCGATGTCGCTCGATTCCCAGATCTCTCTGCCAATGGTGCCTACTCTGCCCGAAGAGGCCCACAATGAGAGTGACGTACAGCCTGTCAATATGCTGCTGCTGTGCGCATTCAAACTCTTTCTGTTTTGTTCTCGTCACTCACATTTTTGAGTCGACTGTGGCGCGGTATCAATGTCCTGTTGGTGTGTGATTGCATATATTATAAGTTGTAGCTGACGTCGTTTTCAGGAGATAGCCACCCCAGGGCACACTGGTATCATCGGCGCGTCTTATCCCGATTATGTCATCTCCTGTACAACCGGCGAGCCGCCCGCTGGCCAACTGGCAACTTGGCAACTGCGCTTCGTCCTTCCCGAGGTTGTCGACTTCACCACCACACTTCTACGGGACATCACCTTGATATCGTCGCCTTATTTTAGCACTGGCGGTGACGAGATCGATACTAATTGCTACGCCGGCGACGTGTCCACTCGACGATACCTCAATCGCACTAACACGGCTCTGGGAGAAGCCCTCTCTTCATTTACACAGAACGTGCACGGCGCACTATTTGGGCAGATGGCACCCAAGTGGAACCTCTCTGTCCGACAATACTGTTGTCATGTGCGCCTTATGTTGACGCTACGTCGTAACCTTTTAAATGTTGTCTTTCTAGGGTGTGGGTCTCGTCCGAGGATGCTGCCCCCGTGGCCCGCTTGGGGTATCGTATCATTCGGGCGCCTTCCGATTACAATTTGTCTCGTACGGCGTTCTGTACCGTAGTACATATTTCATCCTCTCACAGGATCGTGATGCTGGTAATTGGCTAGGAAAGTGATCGTAGTTCTCTGTCCGATGACAATCATAGGGTGCCAACACATGGCGATAGCAACAGCTGGTGCGATCCGTTCAAGGAATGTTAGCAAATCGTCGCTGGTTCACCAACTTGGGGTTTCTCATCATCTCCTAGGCATACACATTCGATCCGCTCACTAACCTGACCGAATACCAGCACCGGCTCGTTCCGGGAGGTGAAAGTTTACTCTGGACCGAGAAAACCGGTCTACAGAACCTCAATTCGACTGTATGGCCCCACGCAGCTGCGTCCGCAGAGGTCTTTTGGAGTGTAAAGTCGACGGGCGAGCCGCTCGACGTCAGTGAAGCATTGCCGCGTCTGGAGGTGCGTTTCTTTCTTTTTCTTTACTCCGAGTGATGTTGGAGACGTATTTGAGTAGGACGTGAGGGAAGGAGGGGGTCGAAGGGTATTCCTTTGCAGCCCCGATGGTGTGCGCTCAGATGGCACGCATACTTGAAAGGTGGATAGCTTGGTCGTGCTCTCAACAGACTTCTAGCGAGTGATTTCGGAAAACCCTCGATGTCTCAGCTGAATAAAGAGTTAAGACATGGTGGTTCGATTAGCTGTGCGGTCATTAGGCCTTTTCTGGGAGTCAAGTTAATAGAGCCCAGGGGCGGTGTTATGTCATTGGGCAACTAGATTCCGATGAGGACAAGCACGGCTCGCCAAAGGAGAAAAAGGAACTCTCAGGCATTCAAGGAGCGCATTCTTTTTTACTCTCTTGAGTTGGTCGGTGTTGAATGGCGTCCTCGCACAGTTCCTCGACGGACATCCGCAGATTACGGAGCGTATACGAACATGTGGCCCCAAACCGATGGTTGCTTCCGACGAGGCCCACCGACACAAATCCGCCGTGCGATCAGACTGGTCCAAGGTCCATGTCGCCAAGGTGCGTCCTGTTCGCCCCCGGACATGCCGCGTCCTGACCACGAACGCTCAGATGGACATTGTGCTGAAACTCAAGTTTACGCAACACGGGCACCTGAGACAGATGCTTCTTGACACGGGCAACGCAGAGCTCCTCGAGGTACGCTCCCCTCTGTCCGCACATGCGCCCTAACGCGAAAGCCATCTTCCTCGACAGGATTCACCACGGGACTGGTTTTGGGGTGTCGGGGTAGACGGAACGGGAAACAACGAGCTAGGGAAAGCACTCATTCGTTTGCGCGATCAACTACGTCCGTCATGTTTTCTCCGTGTCCATTTTGGGGCTCACTCGTGTTGCAACCAGGGTACGAGGACAATGGGGGAAGCACAATACCGCCGCCGCCGCCGGCTGTTACTCCGAAGCGACGATCGCAAGCGCGGCCGGGGAAGAGCAAACGTTCGGCGCCGCGCATACACGTGTCCAACAGCCGTGGGTCGACACGTGGAGTGTGTGAGGTGGGTGACTGATTTGTCAATGTCAACCCAGGTTGATCATTGATAGGCCAGTTTTGTCGCTCGAAGCCAGCGCATCAACGTTCCCGTTACTGTAATCGCACGTGTGCGGAAAAAGTGGCTATAATGTTTAAGGTGGGTGCATGCAAGACTCTGTCTTAGGCGTCGCTGATGACTCGGGAAAGTATTGCCGGAAGAAGACCAAGGTCAGAGCAAGTGCATATTGTTCGAGGACTTGCGCCCATATGGCACATGGCAAGTAAAGATCTCGCTCAGTTCTTGATGCCCACCGTTAAGAATCTTGTCTATTCTGTGCCTCTGATAGGCTGATTAATGGTTTCATCTTGAATGTTTTCTGGTGACTTTTTCCGAGTGTATCTTATCATGATCTATTATATACTCTCTTTTTTTTTCATAGCTTAAATTTCCTTTATTTTCTGATTCACATGTTTAATTTCTATGATACAAGCACACGGACGAGGATGGAATGACAGTTGTGTTGGCATGAGAATCGGAAATTAGTTTTTTTTTTTTCGTTAGAACAAGGTTGACGTTCAGAAGACACAGCCCTTTGACTTACGTCCAGGGCCCTTCCAACTGCCGTAAGAGAGTTCCAACGCCAGGGCAGGACTGCTACTGTATGGGGTATAGCGCAGTGGAGCCCCGTGGGGCGCATTCAGCAAAAGTGAACGAGGCAGTTAACTAAGCAGAATTGGGAACACTCGTTGAACGGCAAGGTTAGGCCGGACCTGTACTGAGTCAAGTTGATCACGAGAAACTGATCCCGCCGCGCCACAACTCGGATCATTCATCCCACTAGCAAATTCTACTACATCAGTCTCCGCGCCAGCGGTCGCAGCTTGGATCGCGTTCTCGAATTCAAGCTCCACGGCGGCCCGCGGGCTCTTCAGAGCCAATTCATGGCGGCTTCGGCACAGCAAGATTACATTGCATACGTGCTAGTTGGTCAAATTTGTAATGCATCCGCAAAGCATGTGGTAGTCGTAGAAACGAAACCGAAACTCGTTTCAACAAAAAGTCTGCCGATCATTTCATCGCACATGCGTACGTCGTTTCGCGCGTTATCCGAAAATAGGCTTCAAGTGAGATCCCGAGACAGAAGTGGCTGCGCAAGATCACAGACTATATAACGTAGGTCCTGCTGTCTCTGCTCGTTATCTCTGCGAGATGTTTACTTCTTATAAGTCTCTCCTGTTTGCTGCTTTCGTTCTCTTCGTCGTTGCCGCGGCTCTCCCTGCCTCTTCGTGAGCGAGATGCCAATTTCTCATGTCGCCGCGACGAGACTGACATCACCATGGCAGGCCGGGGTCTCCTGGTTCAGGGACCTCCACCCGTCCGACGCGGGCAGGCCCTAATAATCATCGTGATCCAAAAATGTGAGAGACACGCTATACGATTTCATGACGACGCTGACACCGATACTCTGATAGTAACGATACCATAAGTAGAAATGCACCTGCAGCCCAACAATTGAACTTCAGGTATCGGAAAACGGAGATCGGTTCCTCCTGCCAACAAGACAAAGCCGCGGGGAACGCGTGTGCTGGTGCTACCGAGCTCGTGAAATGTGACACTTCAAAGAACACATTCGTATCCGTCATGAACTGCACCAAACGTGAGCAAGTGTGTGCAGCCATACCCAAAATGGTCGGGGGGGGCACGTATACAGATTGCATAGTGCTTAGCCATCTTGACTATCTGTTCAATGTTGCGCAAATTTCGAGTGGTCTGAGTATATAATGACGAGTAACGACGGCTTTGGGATGGACTTGCTGCTGGCCAGCTTTTCTTCAAGTAAATAAATAAATGTGATGTATTGTCAGGTCATAGTGGTACTTTGATTACCTTGTTCCTGAACACTGGGTCCCTTCAGGGGACAGGCTAAGTGCGATGTACAGCGTGCCCTCCGCATTTTGGTGTAGTTGGTGTGAGTGACGGTGCCGAACCAAGCGGTAAGTGATGCCCTGTGAAAACCTGCTATGTTCAGATCGGCCGGGATGTGCGTGAGTGTGCGAGCAGACGGAATAGACAGAAACTAGCATGATATGGAACTAACTTTATGTCTGGGTGAGCTCAGGTGTATGACGCAACACCTGCACATTAATTTTTTCACGCTTAACTTGCATCACAAAAATGGTCAATTTCTGACATTGTGTGACATGTTAGGCAACGTTTCCCACCATGTGACAAACACGTGACAGAAGTCAGTCGCGCTGTCAATTTCAAATCAAACGCGTCATCGGTGATGCATCTGCTCGTCT
>JBBPMF010000417.1:0-28037 GCA_038090175.1 Austroboletus eburneus | reverse complement strand
GCTGTAGTGCTCTGGATCAAGCCATATTTTGGTCGTTACGACGAGTTCACGCAAACACAGCCAGGGGACTCGGACAGTGTCAAAGACGCGTCGCGCATCAGCTGGTTAGAGTCAGTGCGGTTGTGTGTGACTATACTCGCTGTGATGCTGGATAAACTCCAGCAGCAACTTGTTTCTTCGACGGTACTTTCGGACCGTATTTTATTCAGACAAGAACAAGACAACGTGGAGTATTTACTCATGCTATTGCCCAGGTAGGTTCGATTGCATCCGTGGAGATCGTCTGACCTAGTGTCTTTGTTTTTAGGCTTTTAGACTCGTACCGAGAGTTCGAAAGTCCTGCCAACCTTCGCGCTATCGAACGCACAAAGACGCTTGTGGCTAGTAGCACCGCAGTGCCTATAACATTTCCCGAGTCCTACCCATTCTCTCTATTGACATCATTGCCCAACTCGACTCGGAACTCTACCAGCGCACCTAGTGTTGCCGAGGAAAACAACATGTTCAACCCCGGCCTGGGAGAGACGGCTATCGTTCTCCTTGCTCTCATTCTATCTGCCCCCACTAAGCACATATATAACTTTCTAGAGTCTAGCTACGACATAGAGGGGAGGGACAACTTTGCTGCTCTTTTGATGCAATTCTTCAAAGTTGCGACATCCATCCTTGACAATGATGCCTGGCCTTGCACGTGGTTGAACGTCAATATCTTGGCACACAAGGTGTTGATCAAGATGATGGACCCGATAGCGACGCTTTTGAAAGGGATCTTTATACCTCCACCTTCGGGTGCCCAGCAATTCAAGTCTGACCTTTGGCGTAATGCATTCCACATGCTTTTCAAACTCCTCTCGTCTGATCAGCTTGTTATCGAGGACTTCACTGCGCAGGTGCGTGCTACACATTCTGTTTGATTGCGAGCTCATGTTGGTTCAGAAACGTCGTGCTGTCTGGCGACTTGGCGGTGACATTCGCGGGGAAGGCGCTGACATATTGTTGCGTCTTTGGGAATCCCTTATGTGGCCCGAGACATCCGACACAGAAACGTCACAAGGGGTGAGCATTTGCCATCGTCTTTATTCACGTTGCTTATTCTTTTCTAGGGCTACCAATCAGTGCTCAGCCCTCTCATTGGGCAAATCGTGAATTTATGCCTGAGTCACCACGATTCATTGCGCAACAATGCGGTTGGCATCTTATTCGGAATGTTCATATCGGAGTACCAGCAATTTGGTCACTTTGAACAAATCGAGAACGAATTGGTGAAGAAACTGGATTCGCTGTTCATGTCTCAATCCAAGGGTGACGATATTTCACGCGCCTTCTTCATAGCACACTTGCGGCAATTGTTCGATTCTGCGCAGGTGGACGACTCGCTCCGAGAAAGAGTGTCGACCTTTTTGGATTGCGTAGACGCATTCCTCAAGCTCTTGCTGAGTCTTAGAAATCTTCCTGAAGGCGAAGAATTTGCTGATGATCGAGTTATCGCCACGGTATGCTCATCCCGTCCCGATACGATGACATCGTCTTGACATTCCTGATAGCTAAGATTGATGAACTTTATTCGAGATATAGGCCGCGAGGAGATGTACATCAAATATGTCCACCAGCTCGTCAACGTAGGCGAGAGACATGTCTATTATTTCTTCATCCTGATCTTGTCGTTCTTTTAGGCCCACTTGCAAGCTCAAAATTACGTGGAAGCCGCGCTTACGCTCAAGTTGCACTCGGACCTCCACGATTGGGATCTATACTCATTTGTTCCGCCCATGGAAGATCTTGGTTTACCACAACAATCTCAATTTCATCGCAAAGAAACACTTTGCCTTCTTATCCTTGATTATCTTGGTTTGTTCAGCCGCTCTTGAGATGACTATGAGGTGGATGTTAACTCGATGACCATAGGCAAGGGAAAGGCATACGAGAACGCCATCGATATTTGCAAAGAGTTGGCAAGACAACACGCCGAAGTCACATTCAATTAGTATGATTGCAGTTTCACTATTTTACTTTATATTCAAGCCCACCCGTTATACAGTACCCGTTTGGCGGAGATCCTCAGGCACCAAGCAACTTTGCTGGAGCACATTATTACTGACCAGCGGTACTATCCGGACTATTTCCGTGTAGCATTCTTTGGCGAATTTCCAGATGCGATACGTGGCAAACAGTTTATCGTACGTTTGTCACTATTATCATTTAGACTTTACTGACCTTCTGCCGTTTTACAGTATCGGGGCTACGAGTGGGAAAAATATGGAGCATTCTGTGAACGAATGCTCAACAAACATCCAGGTTCTCAACTATTGAAGATCCCGGGAGACCCACCTGTGGATATTCGGTTCGGTTCGGATCAGTACATCCAAGTGGTTGCGGTTTCACCCGAACCCAATCGGACGCTACCGATTTTCACGTGTCCCGACGTGCCTCCGGCGATACGGGGATACTATGAGCACAGGCAAGGCATTTTCATACACTTATTGGGAACCTTTTTCTGAGTTCTTGCGTAGCTCCCTCAACGTCTTTAGTAGTACCCGACCCATCACAAAAATCGACCGAGACGGTAACGAGGAACTGTGGTTGGAGAAGACATGCTATACGACGGAGCAGGCTTTTCCTACCGTCTTGCGCCGATCCGACATCACGGAGTGGGAAGTCATGGAGATATCACCAGTAGACCACGCTTACAACGAAGTGGAACAGAAAACTCGGGAGCTTGATTCCCTGCATCTCAGATACTCGGCGCTAGCAAAGACGGCGCAGATCTTCTCGACGAATGCCTTGTCCATGACGTTGAATGGTGCCGTAGACCCTTCTGCAGACAGCATTCCAGGGTACCGAGATGCGTTCTTCAGTCCTGCGTATACCGCGCGGCATTCAGATAGGGGAGAACAAGTCGAGCGGTTACGAACTGCGATCGACGATCACGTAAGTCTGCAGAGATATACTTTAAATTAACGGTCTGAGACGTGAACTCGATGTAATCTAGGTTCGTGTCATTGACAGCTGCCTCAAGCTGCACGGCCAAATCTGTCCGCCAGAGATGCTCCGGTTCCACCAAACCCTCGAAGAACTCTTCCGGAAAAACTTTGCCGAGGAGATTGGGCGGATAGGCGCTCAAGGCGGTTTCGAGGAGGTGCCCCAGCTGTATCCGCGCGTCAACGACCAGTCGTCTCTGCACGAGAACGCGTCCTTGCACAAGTCGCTGTCGAGTGGCCAGTCGTCGAGTTTACCCGCGCTCTCGCTCAGTGCGACCGTTCCTCCTCAGCCTGTCTCGCCGTTCTCGTTTAGAGACCCAGGGACGGACGGACCACCACCACCACCACTACCCATCAAGCGTACACCACTGCAGCTGCATGCGGCTCACGTCGCTCGCCACGGTATTAATGGCGTCTCTACCGGATGGCGTCACCAGGATGGCGTGGGGAGCGAACTTGGAGATGTTGCGTCGCCGCGAAATTCCATGATTACCGTTGGCAACGCACCATCGGTAGTCGGGCCTTCGGCCGCATCGATAGTCACGTCCACCGTCGGTAGTATTAAAGGTCGCTTCTCCCGATTTGGAAGCCTCAGGTCCGGTCGCAGGGGATAAAAAAACAATGAATCGTTGGGCGTTTGGAGTCGTCCAATGTGGCCTTGCTGTCGTCGTGATAAACCTTTTTTTTTCCTCCTCTCTTTCGCCTTGGAAACAAACCATCTCGTTCCATGTAATACTTGCAACGTACGGTACATCTGCCCTTCATTTGTCTTTCTTTCCTCGAATTACTGTCTCGTCTCTCCTTGTTTTACATACCTGACGTTGTTTTTAATTTTATCCATACCCTCGACAGAATATTAAGTTCATACTAGACCTGTTCAAGTTTACACGACATGAAGACGAAAGCGGTAGCGATATTGCGCTAGCTGCAAACTTTACACGGAAACCATAGCCAAAAAGAGAACCAAATTGGAGATGGGAAAGGGAGCGGATATCGATACAGCAGGTCGGAGCAAGTTAGATAATAAATGAGATTTAAAACGAGATGCGGCCCGAGCGCCCGATCTATGCATGTGGACTCGCTAGAACGACGTTCGGCGCAGTGTGTTCCCGGAGCGACTGGAAATCGAGGGAGTCGTACGTGTGTATCGGGAACGGGGACGGAGCATAAACGTCGATGGAGTCTCCTGAACTCGATTGGCTGTATGCATACGAGGGCGAGTAGAGAGGATCTTGCGACGAGAGAAGCATGATATCGTTAGTGGAGTGCGTCGCCCAGTCATGTTGGGCTTGATCTCTGACAAAGGTCGAGGTATCGCGCGACAATACCGCAGGCGATTCGACGGTATACATTGGCGAGGAAAGATGGCTCGAGGAAGGTAACACTCCATAGTTGGCCTCGGGTTTCGGATAGTAGTTCTGCATGATCGGGTCGAGGTAGATCTGCAACTGTTCCTCTTGCAGTGACGCTCGGCGACGCATCTCCGGGGATGAGTCCGGACTACAGCTGGGCGGAAACGGCGTCGTAAATTGGACAGGGGACACCTGAGAGAGGTACATGGCATCTATGCTTGGATCCTGTGGCAGCTGTGCGTTGTCGCCATATGCTGTACCTGCCGATGAGGGTGGAGTGGGCGGCAGCATCGTACTGAAAAAGGGAGACGAAAATTCGTCCTTGGGTGAGCTGGTAACAGGCGATGGGCAAAGAGACTAGGTGGAATGGAGACGGTTTTTTTAGTTGATCGGCGCAGCGATCGCGACGGTTAGACTTACATATTTGGAGAGGATCTTGTCGAGCGCATGAGGCAGGAGTTTCCAGTCAAATACCTTGACGTCCTTTTCAATCTTTCGTGGCTTTGGATCTGGAAAGTCCATGATACGTTGGAAGAAAGACTCGAAGCCGGGTCTCGTCTTTGACACGGTGGTCGGGCGAAGGCCTTCTAAATTTCTCCGAATGCGATTCTTCTCATCGACTTCGAAATCGGCGTCCACGAGGCGCTGGAGGAGATGGATGATATCGACGGAGGTCACGCAGCATGAGTCTGTCTCTTCGCGATAGATGCAGGAGATGACGATGTCGTCGCCGTCGTAATCTGCTTGCGCGATCCGCTCGGCAGAGACGATGAGTTTGTTGCCGTCCTGGAGGCGCCTAAAGCGAACGAGTCTGCGGCCAGCATGGAGCTCCGATTCATCCCAATCGAAACAAAAGTTGTCGAGTGGGGTGGTGATGTCGAGAACGACGGTTTTGGCGTTGTCATCGAGATCGGTGCCCATCTGCCGTGAGGCGCGCCTGAGAGCCGGAACAAAAGGCTGTCGGGAAGATCCATACTCGGAATCAGAAGAGGGAGGGGTCTGCGGTTGGCTATAAGGGCTGTGGCGCTTGGAGGAACGTTCCAGCGTTTCACCGGACCGGATACTATGCCGGGAAGAGGGATAGCTGGCCGTGGGGGATACAGGGGCATACCTAGGAGAGACGGGCTGCGGGAGGGCGTCTGCGCAGGGATGGGGTGTCACGGGAGGGAAAGGAGGAGGAGCGGGAGCACACACCAAAGTCATTGTAGATGAAGTCGCCAAAGGTGACCGAGTCGACGACCTGATTCTGATCGTCGACGGCCTGGATGGTGAGAGGGACGATGGGGGAGGATGCGCGCTGCTTGGAGAAGGAGGGCGCATGGCCCTTGAGTTGCCAGCGGCCACAGCCGGGAGGGTCGATCTCGTGCACCTGGGTGGAGACGGCGCGGCGGCCGACGACGAGACGGATGTGGATGCCGACGGTGAGGCCGGCCTTGCATGAGAAGTTGACAGAGATGGGGGTGCCCTGGTCGCCCTCGCCGGGGGCATAGCTCATGACCCAGAGGAGGTCGACGGTGGAGCAGGCGAGGCGGACGGGGCGGGTGGCGTCGCGGAGGAGCTGACCGGCGGTGGTGAGGGGGGAGGGGAGGAGGGACATGGTGGGTCGTCGGGAGGGGGAGGGGGTGATATGGAGGGGGAAACGGACAGGATTTAAATTGGACGGTATTTGATGCGATTGTCGATCAGCGGGAGCGGGGTACGAAAAAGGGAAATTGACAAGGGAGATCTTGAGCGTGCCTAGAGCGGGCTTGCTGGGCGACGGATGCGGCGGTGGACGAAAGAGTGTGGGCGTTGGATGTCATGTGGCAAGGACTAGTGCTTTGTCGTTGCCCTTTTCGGCCCAAACAAGAGCATTGAATTCGATTCCCCGTCGATCAGTTCGATCTCGGAACACAATCTCACCGTGCCCCCCTTCGATATGGCCAAGAACGTGAATATGTTGACATACTATGTCATCGCGGAGTGCAAACAGGGCAGTGCCCCCGTCTCCAGGCCTGGACCCGAACAAAACGACAAGTCTCTCTTCCATCAAACGTAATCAGGAACTCACCGCCGAGACTAAACAAAGCCTCCAGGAAGATCCATCCTCTGCCACGTGCCAGTCTAACCCCCCTCTTTTTTTTCCCATCGGCAACTACGGCACATCCCGTCACAGCCGCCGTCAACTCTGTGGGGTTAAATGACGCCGAGCGCTAAGAATGCAGGCGGCTCCGCGGCGCATCACAAACACACATACGACCGCATATTCTCATTTTCTGCTCAATTATACAGACAAGTGGCGTGACGTGCCTCCCAGCGTCCATGCGCATGATCCGCGCTTGCTCCGTCCTTGCCCACCCATATCCTTCCCACAGGCGGTATATGGCCCTCCGCAGACAGCACCCGCTCGCACCTCGTGCACTGGTCCACAAATAACCCCCGGTAAGACACCAGCACGTTCTGTCACATCGCCGTCAGCCACCCCTCGTCGAGGGTCCGGGCCACCCACCATCAACATTTGAACCGGTATCCGTGGATGCGACAGCACCATCTTCGTAATATGTTGCGACAGCCCTTGAAAGGCTAAATAATCCGATTGCTCGTGGGGCAACTTCTACTAGGTTAGTCCACACGTCGGACCATAAACGTCAGCAGCCTGACGGGCGAGCGAGCCGAATGTCACCACCGACCCTTTCCCTCGGTCCAAAAGCAGTCACACTCTCCACCATAAGCGTGTCATCCACCTCGGTGAATATCAGTGACATGTATGCGGTCAGGACATCCGGTATGATAAACCGCAACACGACAGGGCTTGTGAGCCGCACACCCTGCGATTTCCGGCCAACCTCGCACGCCTTGAACTCATCCCGGATCGCCGGCGTCCGCGACCAGATCGCTAGCTTGCACTTGGGCAAAACACCGTCGTTCCCCCGGTTGAACTCGCGTACAAACTCTACTAGTGATTCAGCCCGCATCGCAGGCGGATCGTCCTCGGGAGGCGCAAAAAGAGACGACGATCGCGGCGGCGAAGGTACATAGGGTTGTGGTGAACCCACCGGCGACTGCGGCTGTCTGTAAAAGACCGCGTCACGAGTATTTTAAGTAAACGATACGCGTGCACATACTTTTGTTTCCGGCTTTCCCTGCGAAAGGATAGACCGAGTTCGTTTTGATCAGTCTCTTCGCTAGCGCGCGCCGCTCGCAAGGCCTCTTGAATTTTTTCCGAACGAAGCATAGCGGCAAACTCCTTCAGCGCGCGAAAGTCGTGGGCAGGAGTAGCGCTGAAAGAGGCTGCGAATTCGCGATCGATGGCTGGGTCGAATGGTGGAGGAAAATCGCCCAACGGCGACGTCGACGGCGGCCTGAGAAGCATGGCGGGCACATGACGAAGAGATTGGAGGCGACTGTGGAGATCTGTCAGCGTTTGGATGCGGTCTTGGAGACTCGGTTGATGCGGAACGGGATCGGAAACTGTCGTCGCGGCGTCGAGCGCCTGATGGTCTGACCTCAGCGACGCCATTGGATGAGAGTCGCGTTGGACCACAAGGCTGATCAATGGCGAGTGGCTGTGCACACGACCCTGAGTCGCACTATACTGTTTTGAACTCTCGCTCCACTCTGCCAGTAACACGAGGCCATGACGACGGAGGTCAACCGGTCTCTAGTGCTACCGAATAGCGACCCACAACGTTCCTCCAAAACGAGGATTTTAAAAAAAAAGTTCTTCCATGTGCATCCATAACCTTCAATTTGAATGGCCCCACTCTTCGCACTCTTTCAATCTAGATCTCTGGCCGCCACCATATCATAACTTGCGGTGCAAGCCTCCGTGCAATCGTGGGTTTTTTGTGACCAGTTGCCTCTTCCAGTATCACCTCCTTTCGTTCCTGGTGGACGCCCCTACCCCTAATATGGATGTATGTGCCCCGTCATTCTTGGGGGGTCACTTCATATCCGACCTTATTACATTTAAGCGTTTCTGTCAACGGCTCATCCTGATCGGTTAAAATTGTCTCTTCCCCATATCCTCGATGCCCCAAGAGTCATCCTGGCGGCTCTACGTACGATGGCCCTGCGCGGTCACTCACGACGTTCGGCTATCGAGGCCCGGCCGAGGCAGTGTTCAAACGTTCAAGCCCATCGGATAGTTCGATCCCGAAGAAACGTAACATGCCCACCGATTCTGTCCGATAAGCGTTATCTTTGCCCCATCTGATCAAGTCTCGACGCCACTATTTATCTGTTCCCTTAAGTGCTCCTTCGTGAGATCATCCTCGGGCAGTCTCGCTTGGACCCACAGTGTGACTACCCCGTCTGCGGCGTACACCCCAGAGCATGTAAATAAAAGAACATAGACAGCACGAGGTTGAGCTCCGAGTCCCTGCATATCACATGCTCGCCGAAAACGACAGTTGGAGGCGATCGATCAATCGTGTCCATTATCTACAGGATACCGAACCGTTCTAGAATCCGTCGGCGCGCACTTGAACGACAGCAGTGATGTAAGCCAGGAGAAGTTTAGGTTCCGCCAGTCATTCCATGAGAGAGAAAGACGGTAATCAATGAAAACCAAAGAGCCTATATTGTTGGTCGTAAATGGTTCAAAAGGAGATGGCATCGTGGTCACGACGGACATGACGTGTATGTATATTTATTTATTTATGAAAATTCCTGGATATTTGGTTTGTGGCTGAAATCGTCCGGTGACCAGCACCGTGATCGGGAAGCAGCGCATTTAAGGACTCGACCGGTTATACGTCTCACCCAACAGTCATGAGTAAGGACAAGATTCGTCGTCCCTAGCGATAAATCGCATCATGTCAACTGTGCAACCGGGCCAGATTAACTTAAGACCGTCCAGCGGTCGAAGCGATTACTCATGGTTGCCATACACACCACAGTCTCCGCTTATGGAGCTTTGGCGAGCTTGACCGTCATGGACCGATGATCTGCACCACAATCGTTGCACAGTCCTTCAATGAGGAGATCGTTATCCGGACGGGACCAAGCCGCCGCTGATATCTTTACTACGCGTGCGATGCGACGCCACCGCAGGAAAACAGGAGAATACATTTTAGGTTTCCGGCCTCCCGCTCGCGCATCGAAGCGAATCTGAATCTGTCATTATCTGCGCCGCATCAGTGTGGTGCACTAGACATCATCATTCCACCAGATCTCAAACATATACATTGTTGCATCCATTCTTCAAGCCGCTTGAAGCAAGCAAAGAATTGAACAGATTTCTATTGATTCAGTATCTGATAAAGCATACTCGAGATTGAGATGCGCCACAGGTTGGTACCAGTGAGAGCCCGAATGGTCCCGCCATAGTGGCGGTGTTCCAACCTTAGCGCCGCGATCAGCCCCCAAGCTGACATGAGCTGCAGGAATTTCCCGTAAGGCGGGATGTGAAGCTGGGGGGTATGAATATCGGAAGCGATGTTCATCTGATTATCAATGGTATCCAGGGTGGTGCTGAATGCAGAGCCTATCATGGTCACGGTCGGTCCAGCCGGCACAGGCACATTGGTCGATGCGTGTGTCGAGTCGGCTTTTGAACAGGTCCCCTACCATCACCATAATCACATATCATATCCTTGGACCAGCGCTCAAACCGAGCCCGGGAGCGGTCGAGATTCCATTTTCTCAGCCTGGCGGATATCCGAATGATCCTACGCTGCGCACGAAATCACGTGCAGTTGAACCATTCCTTTCTTCCTCTAGTCATTCCTGTCAAACTTGAGATCAGAGCATTATGGTTTACGTCGACCAAGAAAAGGCAAGTATCTGTGGCCCTGTGGGCGCCGTAGTTGTCTTTTTCTGCATCCTTCTGATCCGTTGAACCTGTTTGACGTCTATGTGTAGCCGCCACTAGCGTCAAGTCACAAAGAACTTTAAGCTCTCCGACATTCAGGCCCTTTTCTCACCCGGTCTGATAGGTGAGCGTAAATGTCACAGTCCACCTTTTTTTTTCTCGTGCACGCCGAGGGTGTTTCTCAGGTTCAGGCAACCTTTACCCACCTGGCTCACATATTTCCTCTTGCGGAACGACGTTTAGGTGCGCTCAAGGACTTGGAACGAGCCTCAAGAGGGTCCAATTCATCACTGCGACTTCGTCGGGTCTTTCTGAGTATGAAATTTCCAGACCTACCAACGCTCGAGTCCTGCAGACAAATCTAGTGGACAAATTTTTCGCGGAAATGAAGTCCTTGTCCAAATCGAACCCTTGATCGCAGAAGCAGTCCCCTGTTGTCAGATAACTTGTACGATAATCGATCAAGCAACCGCTTACTTATGTAAATGCCTCGAGGGGAAGTCGGGTCCCGACAAGTCACTGCAACGCTATCGTTTCGTAACATGCCCGCTATGCCGCGGAACTTTATGTTGGTCAGTACCTGAAGGATAGTATCATTTTACGTTGGTGAAAGCACTTTTAGGTCATGATGATAAGTCTTGGGTATCCTTTCTCGTTCATTCCACTGCCTAGTCGACCCATCTCAAACCAGATTAGGCTGTTCACACGGCCTGACCAACTCGACTTATTCCGGTCAGGGCATACCGCTTGCGTCATCTAGACGTAATCCAGTCGGCCATGATGATATTGCCCACCACTTCGATACGAACAGGGGGTAAAGTTTGGACTTGTAAGGCTTTTTTTCCCATTTCGACAAGGACATCCTGCAGACCCTTGGCCTACTCTTAGAGCCGTTTTTAATTGGAAAATTTGAATATACCTCCGATCGCGGTTTTTTGTGGCCTTTGCCAAGTTTTCAACTGATAGCGTTGCAATCGTCGTTGACGATAGGCTATAAGTGTTGGAAATCGGACAGTAATCGGGTGTGCGCCGAGCTACCTCGAGACCACGAAGACCAGCTGATTCACGATGACGAGGTCAGGGATTCTACTTGGCAACGCTTCATCGCACTACATATCCGTCGTGCACAGATCGTAAGTATCTCCAGGCCCCTTTGTTCCTGTTTGTCAACGGGTCCGTTTTTGCTCCCCCCCCGCCGGGGGATTTCTCATGCTCCACGTCAGTTACGTCAACCTTGTTGCAGGACTCGGCGATCAAGTTTGGGATCAGAAAAAATCGTAAACGTTTCTGAGGCGACCGTCTCCGCATTACCGCATGACTCTGAATGCACCACCGGTTCGGCCGAGCTCGAAGACTCCGACACAATAAAACCATTACAGGTCCTTTGTCCGTGGTCGACCGTTCTTGGGCTTCCGTGGCCATACGGATAACCGGCGGCATTCTCTCGCCGACGCTGGCTGTCAAACCGCAAACCTTGGACCATGCGGTCCGAGAGGGAATATGTGGTTCCCCGGGACGTCCTGTACACGGTCAATAAGTCAAGACCCTGAAAGGAGGGCTGTTCACACAATCAAAACGGCGAACATTGGCCCGCAAGATATATAACCTTGTAGAAGCGTAAGGTTTCGTTGACTTGGGCTGGCTAGACTAGTTGTGAGCACATTTAACTAGAAATGTGCAAGTGCTGTCAATGGAGTCGAGTCAGCAAGGATGACAAAGGATGTGACAAAAGCGTGACACGTTTTCCACACTTGCGTGGTCGGCGATATTTTGTCGTCAAACTGTCGAGTCTTTACGCAAACTATCAACATTAGGTTTTATGTTGCGGTCAGCAGCAAAGAATGCTGCGCTGAACAGGTCATTCAGCCCGTCTGGTCTAGACTTTATCCTCACAAGTACTACTAGTACATTCAAGCTGCTTTCCGCAAGCGCCCTCACCCTCTCCGCCTCTAAACACGCTCCTCCAGTCTTTCATTTCCGTTTTGCATCAACCGTCACCTCCAAGTCGGCTTCTTCCCAGCAGACCGACCGAAATGTCCCCCCTCCGGACCCCCCACGCTCGACCAAAAAGATAGAGCTCAAGCCCGGTCCCGTCAAGCCCGCCTCACTCCGCTTGCACTCGACACCATCTCGGCGACCGTCACAGGACTCGTCTCCGCCGTCCTACTACCGTCCGCCTCGTCACACCGAGCCTCCTAAACCGGTCGAATCGTCCATCAACGCGTTGGCGCTCGCGAAACAGGACATCGTTTCCGCAACCGAACGTGGCGTGCTAGAGCCACCGCCCAAAGATGCCACCTCTTTCAAGCGGTTCACGCATCAAGCTTTCCAGCTCTTGGTATGCTATTTCTACTCGAGGTGTCATGCCTGAGACATGTTCGCCAGAAATTTTACTTTAGGGGTCTCAAGTCGATAAATACCCATAGGAAACAGGCAGCTGTCATTTTGGCGCGTGCAAAATCAGGCGGCGCGTTACCTTCTCGAGCCGAGCATCGTTTTATCGAGACATACAGATGGGACATTTCCAAGTCAGTCCTCCCCTTTTTTATTTATTTTAATTTTTGAGTCGATCATGTTCCGAATCTTGGTTTGATCTAGACTCGTGCCATTCTTGCTCATTATCCTCGTGGCAGAGGAGCTCATACCGATCGTCGCACTCTATGCTCCCCGCATGCTCCCCTCCACCTGTGTATTACCAGGTCAACGGGATCGGATCGTGTCCAGAGCGCGCAACAAACAGTTGACGGCACTCTTCAGTCACCGGGACATCTTTGAAGCCGTGTATAAAGAGGGCAAGCAGGCCGGTTTTGTCCCGTTGAAGAACATAACCAATCTTGGCGCCATATGCAGGTATGATTACTCTTGTTTCGTCAGCTCGACCACTTATCTCCGTAAAGCATCCTCGGGCTCGCAGCCTGGGGTCCCTCTCCCCTTAATGCTTGGCGGATACGTAGGCATTTGAACGCAGTTGCCTTGGACGATGACAGGTTGCGACGGGAGGGCTGTGGCCGTCATCTAACGATCCCCGAGCTTGAGGAGGCACTGTTGGAGCGTGGAATGTGAGTTCTCTTGGTCTGATCGGTTTTACCGATAATATATTAAACCGTGATCTCTTAGGATACCGGAGCCGGGTAGTCCTGCTGCGGACGCCATGAAAGCTCATCTGAACTGGTGGCTGGATAGCGTCGAGATCTTGCCGGCGGGTTCCAGTCCCGTCAGTAGACGCTTGTTGATGCTTGGGCTGATTGGTTCAGGAAAATAGTCGTTTTTTTCCACATGGTCATTATGAACATTGTATGGCGCTCCGTGGAAATTCACTCTGTGACTGTAGATCATCATTAATTTAATGTTGCCACTGTCTCATTATTATTTTGCGTGCGCGTTTACATTATTCACAGCCTCTCGGTGACACATAGTCTCGTGGGGTAATCAGAGTAGCAGCATCGAGCAGGGCAAATACATGATAGTCGTGACTATGTGCGGGGAGTACCATACGGGTTGATGCGAAAATAGTCCGCAGCTTGGGGCCATACAAGTTTTCATAGTCCTGTCCAGTCTTGGAGTAGTGAAATATTATAGCTAGGCATGGAGAGAGAGAAGACTTCCTGCTCAACCATGCCTTGTAGTGTGATCCCTTAGAGGCCCCAACCCAAGGTCCCGAAGCTCCAACCGCGGTCGATCGTATCGCGAACGCGCCAAGAGCGACGCAATGCTCGGACTGTCCACCCACGCAACATGATTCGACCAACCAACTTCATGGCGCCCCGTCTGCGCGTAAAAGCGTGGCTTTCTGAGCGGCGTGGCAACTATGAGCGTTTGGAGCGCGGGCAGCTCAAATCGGTCGAGCAAGGCCTCGAGGTCTTCCGGGTCCCCAAACTCGAGCATGTCCTTGTCAAGGTGGATCTCAAGGCAGAAGAGCGTCGGGGCGACGATTTTGAGGTCGCTCTGGGTCTGGGCATCGCGCGGGAGTGACAGCGCAAGGACAAGGTGCTCCAGATGGACAGTGTATTGGAACAAGCGTGCGAGATCGAGCGTCGCGTGGCAATCAAAGGAGAGGTGTGTTATTTGACCTAAGATGGAGCGGGGAACGAGGTCGATCGATGTTCCGTCTCCCTTGAATGCAACATGCCTGAGATTGGGGGCAAAGATCAACGCGGGCACGTTGGTCTCCATAGGTTCGTCGATTTGATGAGCAGGATGGAGCGAGATGGCAATGGATCGCAGCGCTGGTAGGCTCGCGCGGTCCAAGAAACGGCACAAGTACGTTTTATGGACATTCAACGACAAATCCGTCAGTTGAGCGCTGTGTGACACAGCGAGCTGGAAGATATCTGAAGAATCGCTCTCGTCCGGCACGAAATCGGTGCGCGGAGGACAGGTGATACTCATCCGGGTAGATCGCATGCGCGACCGTTCGAGCCATTGCTGGACCATATTAACTTCCAACTCGTAATTCCATACACCACGATCGTATAGCGCGATCGAGGACCATAGCTCCGAGGTACCCTGTGCGACGACCCGCCAGCGGCGACAAACGTGCGTGAGGACCAAGGGCGCGGAACGTGCGTCCGGTATGATGTACGACGCGTCTGGCAAACAATGCTGAAAGATTTCTTGGAGGATTTGGTCGGGGACAGCACGCAGGGGGCTGAGCCGTGCGCGATGGATAGACATACGCCGTCGAACGCCGTCGCGTTGACGTTCCAAGAGATACATTTGAGCCTGCATGCGTGCAATGCGCGTCCGGCACTCCTCGATGGCGTCGTCAACGCGTTGAAGGATGGCGCCGTCTTGAGCGAGCGCGTGTTGAGCGGAGATGTACTCGGCTGCGTGAGGTGGAGACACGGAGTCGACGGTGGTTGAGTGAAACGCGAGCAGAGTAGGCATGTCGATTTGGTCGAGTGCTCGTGTGCGGTGCTAAAAGAGCGTCGGGTTAAACGACTCTAGACTCGGGCGCGTTATAAAAAGACTTAATGACGACTTGTTGGGCGAAGAAAACTGAACCGAACTTCTTCCAGCTTGGCTTATAGGCAAAACTAGGCAGGGCTCGGGCCCGTTCTACGTCCTCGGCCGGGACTCATCCCACAGGAATCCTGGCGAGGACGGGCTTGGCCTATGCAGCATGGATCAGAATGACTCGCTTATGTCACGGTCACTTACAACATACATTTTCCTTCTACTCTTGTACGTGCCACCTTGGCCATACATAGGCTTGGCTGTGGCGTTGGCGATGAACGAGTTGCAATCGATCCAAGTGACAGCGCATCGTTTTGAGACTGCTCAAGTTCGACAACTTTGGAGGTCGAATAGGCGATGTCGACAAATTGGATGTCGACAAATGTTGGTGGATGCAATTCTTCGGCGGCAGGAGAGTGGAAAGACAAGTTGACGTGAGAAGAGCCAAGCAAATCTCCAATTACTACCTTCCCTTTCGGGATGCCATTCTCGGTACAGCGTGAAACACCTTGCACAGGCTCAGACACGTTTACAAGCTATTTAGATATCAAATCGACGCTCTTCCAGACCTCTGACACCAGAGGACACTATCCGTCGTTCGTCAAAGACGACCGTACCCCGTCCGCTCGCTTGCTGGAACCCGTCAACCGGTCCCGCGATCTCCGTCCCTTCACCGCCTTCCAAGTCCCATACCCATATGGAACCATTGGCCCCAAGACTGATGCAGCGCCCATCTGCCAAGGACAATGCGGAGACCGGTCCCAGGGGTCCATGCAGCGTGCGCACAAAACTAAGCCTTGGCGCGTGCGGCGACGAAGACGGAGGCATGTACAGCCGATACAGTTGCAGTTGCGTCGACGTGTGACTCGGCGGAGAGACACACGTTATTGAAGAAGAGGACGCGCTGGAGCTGTCACTCGACGAACCCTCCAATGCGTCGTGCGGCGGGGGTTCGTGTGCATCGCCGGGGGCGAGGACGACCCATTTGCCGTCCGTCTGTGTATCAGCGATCTGCTTTACTTTACGTCCCCACTGTGCACGCATGGCCTTTAATTTCTCGTCGTCTATCCAACCCTGAGGAACATCAAAGGCACGTGCCGAACGGGTTCCCGCCACTACGAGATTGGCTGTGGGGAGTGGTGCAGGACCGGTGCCAGAAACAGCAGCTGTGGATGTGACAGAGCCAGACGATGATATGATGAGCTCGGTGGCACCGACGCTCCAGTGCGCCGGATATATCGGGACAGCGTATGCCAAGATAAGCTTGTATGACGTCGAAGACGGCATGGCGGAGAGAATCAGAGAGGTCGGCGGATGACTCGTAAACGAGCTCAATGAATGAGTGTGGATGATCGTGTCTCCACTGAGGTCATAAACCATGAGTGTGAACGCGTGCGACAAGGTAACGAGCAACGGGTGGTGGTATGCAGCATGCATGACACGAGTCCGATGCCGTGGTAACGGGATATAAGCTAGCTTCAGAGACGGGGAAAACGACAAGGGGTCGTATTCATAAATACTAAACTCTCCGGTGGACAAAAAAGCCACGAAACGAAGATGACCATGCTGTTTGGACGTCCTAGATGACGGACGGGACTGATCGAGTGCCATGGTGGTTATTCCCACCGGATCAGTGGTTGTATTAGATCTGCATGTGAGTGAATGGATCGTATCAGGGCTGGGTCTGAGCAAGATTACAGGGTGGAGCGACACGCCCATGGAAGCAGAGATAGCCAGGGTCCCAGCCAATAGTAAGACGTGGGATGGAGGCTTCTGGGAGTCCAAAGGTGTGGCTTCAGCACCCCAGCCATCTACTGCGCAACGACCTTTTTGGGGTGGATAAGATAGCCAACATAAGAGAACCGTCTCGTTGATGCCCACCATTTCTCCAATTTGAGCTTATGCGGTACATCCACTTCCAGTCGAGACTCTGTAAGCCGTCTGGAGGAAGGGATGCACGGGACGGGAGACTCTTCAGCAATCGGGCGTCTCTTTGCCTGTAAAAGCCGCCCCCACCGCGAAGGCGGGCTTTGCCAAAATCTCTGATAAAGACTGCCCTCCAGAGCTGCAATGTGTCACATCGGTGGTGCCCAACATCCGCGATGTAAATACCTGATTGTCAGAAGCCAGCCTCGAGCAGTTCTTGTTGGCCGCTTGGACGGCGCAGATATCCTGCGCGTTTAGGAAGGAGAATATGAAAAGCACGAGTTCGTCGTATAGAGCATGATCGAAGGAGGTGATGAGACCGCGTGCTGATGGGTGTGCACCGTGATGGCGCTTTGATGGAGGTAAAGAGGCAGGAGACAAGGTTCGTTTGGCTGGATTGGACGCCATCAGAGTGATGACGGAGAAGGTGGCACAAAGAGGAAACGGCCCGCGCGGATCGTGGCTTACCCTTTTCCCACTACCTGAGAGATGGCTGGAGTGTCTCGAACGCGTGCATCATGCTCACCGCTTCATACAGCACCTTTCCTCAGGTATTTATCATGGCCCCAATGTATCTGCCCTCTAGCCCTTGTCTTTCTTTCCATTGCCCATTCCATTCGTGACCGGTACGAATCTCCATGACATATGCTTGGATATTGACCTTAATTTGTCCCCTCCAGACTCTCTCATGGCCCCAGTCAATATCGTCTTATTTGGAGAGACAGGCGTGGGCAAGAGCTCGGTGATCAATCTGATAGCAGGAGCGCAGGTTGCCAATACCTCCCCCGACTCCACGGGGTGCACCCTTTCTTCCCAGCGTCACAGCTTTTCCGTCGACGACAAAACGTTTCACATTTGGGACACTGCTGGCTTGGAGCAGCCAGATTTGGGCGCCGTCGCGTACATGACGGCCATCGAAAGCGCCCTCGCGCTCATCCAGCAGCTTACTCAGGAAGGCGGCCTTGACCTCCTTCTCTTTTGCATGCGCGGGAATCGCGTCACCGCGACCACGCAGAGCAACTACAGGCTGTTTTACGAAGTGCTTTGCCAGTCTAAAGTGCCCATCGCGCTCGTGATCACGCACCTCGAGCGCGAATCGAATATGGAGGCGTGGTGGACCCGCAATATGCCCTACCTTGAAGGGTACGGGATCAAGTCTGCAGGACACGCGTGCGTCACTGGCCTCCCCGACGAACATAGCAAGTACGCGGAGTCGAAAGCCAACGTCCGCCAGATGTTGTGTGCGTACAGCGGAGAGGGAAAGTATTCCATGCCCACCGAGTCATGGTTCATCAAGTTCTTGGAGTTCTTCGGCGCGTTTGCTTCCCGAAAAAAGGCAGCAAAGAAGAAGAATCTCGTCAAATACCTCACCAAACGTTGCAAGTTGGACTCGAAAATCGCAGAGAGCCTTGCCGTGAGGTTGGCTCAAGCTTGAGGACGACCTTTACAGTACGGGCTACTTTTCCCGCTCGTTTTCTGGACAGCTTATATCTCTGGTTTTCCTTTTCTTTTCAAAGTACAAGTCCAATCTTGGTGAAGTCGTAGTACTCTAGTTAACTATATTCGTACATCATGTACTCGGAAATTCCTAATCATTTAATGGTATCGGTGATACACCCATGACACCTTCCCGAGGCCCACAAGCACTCGCTCACGACTCTCAGTAGCCACCGCGATCCAGTACACGTCGTCCGCTACGCCAAGGGAAGTGCAAAGTACGTCCTGAGCGGTGGGCAAGACCGCACCGTGCGTCTCTGGAACCCCAACTTGGGCGACGAGATCGAATTATTCGAGGTGCACGGTACGAGACGAGGTCTTCTCTATATCCGTGTACGGTCCACCAGCACTCGTCTCCGACGCCAACTGACACCATCCTGCGCGTGCGCGCTTTCCAGGAGCCACAACAATGCCAAGTTTGCGTCCTCGGGCGGAGACAGGTCCGTCTTTGTATGGGACGTCGCGACGGGTGTGACGACCCGCCGACTGGCACATAGGCAAAGTGCATGCCGTCGATTTCAACTCAGACGCCAGCGTGGCCCAGCGGTGCGTCCGACGTCGTAACCCCAGATCTCACCTAATTTCATTGGGCCAGGCTCATACGACGCGACGATCCGACTCTGGGATTTACGGTACGTACGCTCGTCGTAAAATGCCATCTGTCACTCAACACAGTGCACAGTCTCGCACACCAATCCAGGTGCTTGAAGAAGCCCGCGACGCAGTACAGGCACTCTACGTCGGCGCGGCGAGCATCGTTGCCGCGTCTGTAGATGGCCACATACGCACGTACGACCTGCGCAAAGGCGAGTTCCGCGCAGACTTTGTCGGACGTGCGTTTTCTCGCTCCTTTTTCGGGAATTCATGTTGACACTTTCTTTCTTTCGCAGAGCCCGTGACGTCGGTCGTTCCGTCTGCGGATGCAACGACGCTCTTGGTCGCCACGCTCGATTCACACGTGAGGCTGTTTGATGCGGCGACGGGAAAACTCTTGAATGCGTTTACGGGGCATGAGCACACGTCCTATCGATGCCGCGCCTGTTTTGGATACGAAGAAGCGAGCGTCGTGTGCGGCGACGAAAAAGGACGAGTGTGGGCTTGGGACTTGGTTGATGTACGTGCTTATGAGTTGGTTGGCAGGGGTGCTGATATCATTCACAGGTGGCGATTTTGCAGCTAAACCCACCACCTGAGATTCACAACAAGGTGATCACATGGACTGAGTATCATCCCAGCGATGCTGGGGAAATGATCACTGCAAGTGCTGATGGCACGGTCAAAGTATGGAGATAAACGTGATTCAGATTCCTCCGTCGGATCGACCGCTACGGTCCACGCTCCAAAGCAACAATGCTGGTTCTTAGATTGCCAGTACTGTCATAACTCTCCTTTTTTACATTAAAAAGAATCCCGTTACTCGCGATCCCTTCACGCAGTGGAAACCTTCGTTTCACCTCACTTCTCGTGTTGTACCAATTGGCCGTTTTCTTCAACCTGGCCCCCTCTTACTATGCGCAGGCACACCCGTTCGAACTACTTGTTCAAACGTTCCCGCGTTATTAGAGAGATTGCGAATTATGTAAGTAAACGATCGACGCAGCGCCGTTTTCTAACGCCTTTGGTGGTTTCCTGAAGCCTGTAAACGCCGTCTGGGACGTTCATCTCATGTGCCGACTTGTCCAGCTCGCTCTGGACTCCTTAAGGTAAGTTCTGCTGGTATCTCAGCTCCAACCATTTGGACGCCTGATCTGAAGCGTTCCGCAGCGTCGCCGGCTCATTCTCAGCGTCGTCGACACTCCCTAATGGCCGCGACGTGTCCACGTCACCTCCTGGGTCATCCAGCTCGTCTGGTGTCCCATCTGGTGAGTCTTCTTCGTCCACTCGACATCCGCCAGCCTACATACTCGTGAAATTGAACACAAAGATCAATGCTCTACAGGGCCTGGGGAAGAACATTGTACCTATCGATCCGATGGAACGATCGTTCACGGTCATCGACGGGAAAGAGAAAAAGACAGTACGAAGATTGCAACTACGCATTCACGGATTATCGCTCACAAGGACAAACGATCGCGCACGCCATAATCGACATTGGAATGCCGCCGACTGGTGGACTCACTCCATTCAACATCTACGTCGCGCTATTGCGTTGTCACGGGCGGGAGCACATACGGTTGCTTAAAATTACATAGACAAGGACACGAAGAAATTTTGGGATAGCATTCAAAAGTCATGTACTACTCCCACCTCCCTGTAATGATCACGGCAGCGTTTTTTGGCCCCCACAGCCACAACTGTCAATTCCGGTGAACTTGTAAAGACAAGGTGACAAGGTAGTTAGGAAAAACAAGCCTCCCTAACTACATGCTTACTTGCGACGAATCGGGCTCATCAAAGTAAAGATCGTCTGACCAGTCAGCCACCCTCTCTGCTGCTTCGACAAGAATCGCTCCCTTCTTTTTCGCAGCGTCCAAAGCCACTTGGTGAACGGGTAATCGCACCAACGAAGGAAGACCCTCCATCCTCACCAACCGGTGAACCAAATCGGCAAACTTTCTCGGGTCCCCGTTATAGTACTTCTCAACGCCGGGGTACAATGCACGATACCTCATTGACGGAAGAGACGGGTCTGAGGCATAGACAGGCAAAGGTGGCTCGACGGTACAGTTGGCAATGGCAGAGGTTCGGAACATGCCAGGCTCGAGGAGAACGAGCTAGAGAATTCCCATCAAAAATTGAATTGAAATGTATACTGCACCAACCTTGACGTTCCACTTCAGGTCAAGCTCTGCAGCGTACCCTTCCGTGAGGGACTCAAGGGCTGATGATCACAAACAACTGAGCTTTTGCAGGCGCTGAACTATGATCAGACACTTGCCAACTTTCCTGTAGAAAAAGCGATGGATCAAACATGCATGCAACGCAGTCGAAGGCAACTTACGCAGCAGCATACAGCGTCGCTCCTGTCTGTGGGATGAATGCCGTGCGAGAAGAGACATTCAACAGGTGACCACCCATCGGGCGATTAACGTCCCTGAAGCATTTGATAGCTTCCCTCATGACGTTACCCGCTCCCCAGAACATGGTGTCAAACATGCCCCGCGCACTGTTATCCGATATGCCCTCCACTTCCCCTACAACAAAGAAGCCTGTATTGTTCAGGACCACATCGATTCGACCGAACACAGCAATGGTATGCTCGAATGAAGCGGTGATGGCTGCTGGGTCCAAGACGTCTAATGGGAGGACGAGGAGCTGTGAAGCAGGGTATTTGCCCCAGAGATCGGATAACATGTTGGGCTTCCGAAGTGTCGCAACGACATTATCGCCGTTCTCGAGAGCACGTTCCACTATTTCACGGCCGAGACCAGTCGAAGATCCTGTCACTATGAATATGATTGAACTTCTACAAGTGTCGTTGACTCTAGGAGAGACATACCAAACCATGTCTTGGGGACTGGCTGATCGTGACGCGATGACATGGGTGCTGTCGGAGGTGGCGGATATTTGGGAATCCTGGAGCGATAACATAAATGGTGCGTGTCTCGTACTTAGAATATATCACACCATATCAATCTTGGTTGAAGTAAACATCATCGGACCAACTGGCGTACTCTTCCGCCGCCTGAATCAAGCTCTCGCCTTTCGCCTTCACCGCTCGGACAGCCTCCCGATGCAACGGGAGGTAAAAGGGCGGGTCATCCATGTACACCAATCGGTACACTGTTCGCGCAAACTTTTTTGGATCTCCATCGCATCTGTGTGGCGCTAGTGCATTCCGAATCTTTCTCGATGGAAGATCGGGATTGTTGTATGCAGGGTGCACAGGATTGACGGCGTTCAACGAGTTTGTTCGGAAGAGAGCTGGCTGGATGACGGATATCTAGTGATGATCACGTTATGAGTGTATTTGAGCAGCTAAACGGAGCAAACCTTGACGTTCCAGTTTGGATCCAATTCGGAAGCCAAGCCTTCAGAAAGACATTCGAGTGCTTCAAAGTGGTTCAGCTCAGCAGACTGTGGTCCAAAAACGTCTATCACCTGCTTTGCTGTATGTAGAGTGGAATCAGTATTGTCGTAAATCCCTACTACCAGGACGTACGCAGCAGCATAATGTGTGGTCCCTGGAGAGACTTTGGAAGCTGCCCAAGAGGATACCTGCATCAAATGACCTCCAGGCGGATCATTGCGTTCTCTGAACATCGCGACAGCCTCCTTCGTCACATTCATAGCCCCCCAGAAAAGTACCTCGAAGAGCTCTCTTCCTTGCTCGTCACACACGCCTTCCGCCTCGCTGATGACACACGTCTCTGCGTTGTTCAACACGATATCCACGCGTCCAAACTTGTTGAACGCATGTTCGAACGCCGCATGGATTTGTTCCGGATTCTTGACGTCTAGAGAGAGGACGAGGAGCTGTGATGAGTATTTCGGCAAGAGTCCTGATAGCGCTTCTGGTTCACGCAACGTTGCGATAACTTGATCTCCTCGTTGCAATACGTGCTCAGTTACGGCGAGACCCAATCCCCTGGATGCGCCAGTTACTGACACCTTGAGTGAGAAGTGCTGCAGGGATTTATCTCGAGACCCTGTGAGGGACTTACCAAACCAGACCTTCGGAATCGCGCTTGATGTCATTTTTCAAGATGAACGACACTTGGCAGAAATTACTTGCACGTCTGACTCCTAAGATTCCAGGCGGGGTTTGTGGGAGACTTATCGAAGTTATTCATTCGGAGTTCAACTGAGCTGTCGCTGGGCCGGTTTCCCAAGTACAACCATACGATGCCGTGTCTCTCTAGAAAAAACGAAGAACGCCAAAAGTTGACATCAACCAGTTGTCTTACTTCAAACTTATCTACAGACGCCTCTACAGAGAACACTGGCAGTACGAATAGGTTAAGTAGTAATTTGACTACTTTTCTAGCTCAAGTTCCACGCCTTACTGTAGATTCGGAATGTTGGCACATGGATGAAATTTACTACGCCGTTATCGTCAGTTTCGTGCGAACCTGGTCAAGACGAGGATGATCACCTGCGCTCTCTGTTCCTTTCTTTCGTCGCATCTGCCAGATAAATCAATGTTGTGTTTTATTCGTGTATGGTACATTCAAACGGACTCGGACACTTCCGTATTATGTAATCTCGCATAGATAACTTTCGTATCGGTGTGTCTCTACCTCAGTCACGAACTCCGTCTCGTACTGAGGTAAGACCAGTCTACTTACTATTCATGCATTGTACTTACACTCTGTAGTATACTTCTACAGGTTATGAGCCCCACTTTGGTGCTATAGCTAATCATGCATATATCTTTGTATTTGATGCACATATATTCAACAAGATGTCTACTACTACATCAGAAGAGGTTAAGCTACCAAAGCTTGACATGTCTGGCAAGGAATGGACCACTTGGAAGGTCTGCCTTTAGCTTGCTGCAGGAAGTTGAGGACTTGGTGGTTATCTTGACAGCAGCAAACCAAAGCCCATTGATCCAGCAGTTGGAAAATCCACTGGATGGATGGTGAGAACTCCTGCTGAGATCAAACTGGTCAAGGATTATGAAAAGAATCTTGTGACCTGGATTGAAAAGGATGCAAAGATGCAGCATATGATCACAACTACCCTTCCAAATTCCCTTTTTGTTCATCTTGTGGGCAAGAACTCTGCTCATGAATATTTTTTGGCTCTTCAACATTTCTTTGAGAAGTGATCCCTTGTGGTTGATGCTGAAATGCATCATCAGCTCAGAGAACTCAAGCTGAAGGTTGGTGGAGATGCACATGCACATATAGAGAAGATTATTGCATTGCACAAAGATCTGGCCTTCATTGGATGACCAGTTTCAGATGAAGACCTCTTTAACATTGTATATGCATTACTTTCTTGTTCCTACAATTCTGGCCTCACAGCCTTATCCTTGACAATGTATGTATTTATGTACAAGGCAAATTGATTACATCAGATGACCTGATGGACATTGTCCTGGAAGAATACAACAGGCTTACACTGCAGGATGGGAAAAAGGGGAAGAAAACTGGAACTGAAAATGCAGCCTTTGGTGCTGACACTTTGATCAAGAGAGAAAAATGGAAGGGAAAATATTTTGATGGCAACTGTAATAAATATGGTTGATCTAGCCACAAAGTACACAATTGTTGGGAAGAAGGTGGTGGGAAAGCTGGTCAGATGCCAAAGAACTGGAAGCCATGCAGAAAGAAGTCTAAAGATAAAGACAATCAGATGTTGAAATCATTAGCTCATGTGACCACAACTGACGAATTTGACAGTGCCTGGTTTGCACTTAACAGCAATTCTTTCCCTGTTGAGATTGTGTCAATATGTTTCTGGCTTGAAATGTTGAAATACCCAAACTTTACAATAGTGGTGCCTCACAACACCTTTCTCCATGTCACAAGTGGTTCTTGAACTTCATATCTAAGCCTATCTGAGGTATGAACAGTGGAACATTTAATGCTATCAGATGTGGCAACTTATCCATTTATCTTTACTCTGGGGATTCTCAGACACAATTGATCTTATGGGATATTCTTTATGCACTAAGCATGCAAGTGACACTTGTGTCTATTAGTTGCCTTACTGAGTCTGGTTATCAAGTGGTCTTTGATGGTGATGTTTGCCAGATTTTTGATGCTGACCATTCTCTTATAGATCAAGTTGAAGTTATGAATGGCCTTTACAAAGCAAAGTCCACTCAGACTACTGTGACCATTGTGAGAGAAAACAGATAACTCACCATGAAAGACTTACATTCTTGTCTGTCTTATATTGAAGTTGGGACTATATGTGAGTTGTTGGCAAAGAATATGATCACCAGTGTCATCTTGAATCCAAATAATAGCACTATGGATCAGTGTGCTTCATGTGAGTATGGAAAAGCCACTCAAAAGCCTATTGAGAAGGTTTGTGAGCCTAGTCACTCAAACAAACTTGGTGATGAAATACACACTAACATCTGGGGGCCTTCATCAGTTCAAACTCCTAGAAGGTGCTCCTATTACAGTTTCTTCACTAATGATCATATATGCTACACATGGGTTAGCTTTATGGCAGCAAAGTCCAACACATTCCAGGCTTACCAGAAGTTTGAGTCTTGGTTACAGACACAACATGGTGTCTCTGTGAAACACCTTCATTCTGATCATGGAGGAAAGTATCTTTCTGATTAATTCACATGTTATTTGAAGTCCAATGGTACTGAATGTAAACTCATCACTCATGATACTGTTACGTGTGCACAACATCCAGTCCCAGTATGTCCTCAAAGGTGTAGTGGGTGACCTGCGGTGGACGCGGATCACGAACAGGGTAGCGAGTTCGAAGGGGATGGATTAAGGGAGGTGAGGTTGGTTTTGGAAATAAGTATGCGGCGGCGCGTCGAGCTGATCGGGCGGGTTGATGGGACTAGATAGCGAGAACGGGGGTTTATTGCATGTCCATCGAGGACAACCGAAATGGTCTTAAATACTGCGTGGCGTGAGGCTATGAAATATGTAGACAAGGAGAAAACATAGGAAACCAGGAACATACCATCGCCGATCGTGTACAGGGAATGATGAGTATCGTAAAAGAGTGAGATGGAACATAGAGAAAGAGAGATAAAAATGAAACGTATCGTACAAGTCCAGTTCGGCATCACAACAGCCGGTTCGTCACGTGTCCGGGCACAGCCACTACGCGTTCCTTACATCTCCCTCCAACTTTAGATAGCAACTGCCCTCAGTCACCTTCACTCCAAATCCTCTTCTTCGACGGCGGCAGCGACATCGGTGGGCGTGACATATAATGACAGCGGATCAGGTGGGGAATCGACGTACTCCGTAACGAGGAGCTGTTTCGGAAAGCGGGCGTGGTATGGAATGAGGCGGAAAGCAGCGAAGGTGAGTTGCAACATGGCGCCGTCGACTTTGGCTAACCTGTAGGACCCTCCCTTGGTGTGGCACACGACGACCATCAGTCCAAAGTAGCGCGGGCGGCACTTCGCATTCGAATCTGGCTTGATGTGCTTGTTTAGGATGAGGATGAGGGATCTGGGCGGGAAGTTGTGATTGTAGATCGCGTGGGCTGCACGGCGCTCGAAGTCTGCAATGGATGTGTACCGGCTTTTCAAGACGCGGCTCTGGATCTCTTGTAAGTCGTCTCCGCGCTTTTCTAACTGACATGCTTTAAAGGCGAGGAGCGAGGCAGTGTCGAGCGGATGGGCAAGGTTGGGGAGGAGGAATGTCGCTTCGGCGACGTCGAATGGGAGGAGCGGCTCAGTACCGTGGGCCATGTAGAATGGGGAATGTCCTGTCGCTTTCCATGTAGTTACTCGGTCAGCCCAGAATACATACATGATGTGATTCGGCCATTGTGTGATGTCGCCGTCACAGGCTTTGACGAGCGAGTCTCGGATAGTGCGGTGCGAGTGTTCGACGATACCATTGGCACGCAAATTGTACGGCGAGATGCGGATATGATGAATGTGATACTTCTCAGCAAGCCAGTTGAGCACGGCGACGAACGGCATTCCGTTGTCTGTTACAATTTCAGTGAGTGCTCCCCAACGGCAGAGGATTTCCTCGAATATGAATGCGCCGATTGTGCATCCCGTTTCGCTCTTGAGTTTCCGCCATTCTGGCCATCCAGTAAGTGAGCAGTGAGCTTGGACGACGTACAAGTATCCGTGTGACGCCGGCATGTGCATAGAGTCAATGTACGCTTTGTGGAAGAGTGGGGCGGGAATAGCGATGGTTGGTGGGATAATGACTTTCTGGGCGGACTGAAGCTGACATTGATGGCATGTCTGAACATACCAAGCGACGTCGTCCCTGAGGGTTGGCCACCAGCAGTGGTCGGCAATGTTTCGTCGAGTAGCATACATGCCTTTGTGTCCGAGTGCGTCATGCATTTCTCGTAGAATGTGAAGCCAGTCAGCGTGAAATATGACAAGTTGGTGTCGTCCATTTCCATCCTTGTGCCATAAGCGTCCACTAGCGATGAAGAATTGTCATGCACGCTTCATAAAACGGATACGCTGCGAGTCGGTGATGTGAGGGGGAATATAAAGCGTCTCCAAGAAGGTTTTGATATGTCTGAGCTCCTCGTCGCATTGCTCTCCTTCAGCATTCATTGGCAGTGAGAGTCCTTCATCGTTAGCATTTGCGGCTGTCGAAAGGACAAGATATGGTCCTCCTCCCTCTGTTCTTTGAAATGCGAACCAGCTGGAGTCGAGACCGTGCGCCATCCATACTCCATGCTCCAAAACTCCGTCTAACCATTCATCAACTTCTTCCGGAGTGTCTTCATCATCCATCACGTCTTCTTTGGCTTTCCTATGATGCGACAATCCATCTGGGCCTTTGTGATGCATGGCTGGGACATGTTTGAGAACAAAATCAAAGGTCAGAATTCCCGCAATCCATCAATTCATGGCAGCATTCGGCTGGATATCTGGATTGTTTAGCATACCCGTGATGTACTTAGCGTCGACTTCAACCATGAGACGTTGGAGACCAATAATCCAAACTTTGA
>JBBPMF010000416.1:0-28088 GCA_038090175.1 Austroboletus eburneus | reverse complement strand
GTACAGCCACCGGATTACTTAATCACTGTTTACTTACAGTTCGAGTACGGTAGTTTTACTATAGTGTTTCTACGAAGTGAGCTACTGTGTAGTCTTCAAGACTACTCCTCTCTATTCTGTCACAACACACTTCACGATCATGATTCAGCAACGTCGTTTGGAAGCTAGCCTTCTTAGCTCTCTCAAGACCCGGAATGATTCATACTACCCATTCATCATCTTGCCATGGAGTCGTATTTTGGCATATTATCACTGAGCCCCTGTGAGGCAATGACGATACTGTCGTGATTCCTTTTTTCGATCTTATCTCATCCGTATATATTTGGACATGAACACGAGGTAGTTAGGATATAAAGACCTGGGCAATACGGGGATACCTCAGACGTTCCTTGTTTCGCTCAGGTATGTTGTCAAATATGTTCTCTATATCATTAATATATGTTTCGCTCAGACTTGCTCTTTCTTGTTGATTGATTCCGAGTGCGCTCGAGTCTTTGCTCCCGACATTAGGAACGTCTCACTTCAAGCCTACTCGTCGTATTCCCCTACACTCCATACTGCTTGAGCTCAGCTCGCAGTACCGGTGTAGTCCCTCCCCATTCGAAATTCGACTTCTCTCCCTTCCCACCATTTTCACCATCCTGTCGTCATTGACCAATGACTCACCATGTCCCATCCCAAACCCCACAACATCCCGATACCCTCCACACCCTTCACCAATCCCACGACCCATCTCTCCGAGCTTCTTGAAAGGGCTTTACGCCAAAACGAGATCTTGGCTCAGCAGAACCAGGCGCTCCTTGAAAGAGACGCTCAGAGGGAAAGGGAGACCCACGACCTCCACCACCGTCTTGTGACCGTTGAAAATCGGTCGACCGCACCATCACCGTCCCGTCCACCTCCCGTCCCCACCTCATTCTCGGCGGTTGGCAGCACACCTAGGGTCTCGATACCATGCGCTGTCCTTGCACCTTCACTGGTGCAAGTGGCCACGTCACCTCGACCCTTACACGAGTTCATTTCCACCAACGCCCCCCACCTCCACTCCAAACCCTTAGACCCTAGGGCACAGCAAGTGCTCGACGACTACAATCGAGGGTTCTATGCTGGGTGAAATACACAGAACGCCACCGCCTCTCCCCTCCGATCACGCTGGGTATTCACAGCAAAACCCCTAGACTTTGATGGGGACAAATCGAAGTACACCACGTGGGTGCGGTTGGTCCAGATCTACGTGGACACAAACCCTGATATCGTCACGGAATGTGACCGAATCCTGTGTGCGATCTCGTACATGCAGGGAGACAATGCTGCGGATCAAGCGGCCGAAAACTTCTTCGACCACCACTATGCCCGTCTCGACTTGTGGACGTGGCAGATGTTTCTTGGGTGGCTCGACAAAGAGTTTAAGCCCAAGATGCAACGAAAGACAGTGCACGCAGAGCTGATGAAGCTGCGACAAGGTAGCGGTTCGGTTGAAGATTTCTTTAACCGACTCTACAAATTGGCTGACCTCGCTGGCTACAAGTTGTCCACGGTAGGGCAATTCGTGACGGAAATTATCTGCAATGGTGTCAGGGCCGACATTGTATCCAAAGCAGAAGATCAAAATCCGGCCCTGATGAGAAGTGACGACCCCGAGGAATGGAAAGCGGCGCTCATCCTAGCCGAGCTCGCTGTCACCAGGCAAGGGGCCCATAAAAAGATAGGGTTTGTACCCTGGATGAAGAAGTTGGAGACAGTCCCTCCCAAAATGACAACGTCGGCCACCCCTGACCACAAAGATGGATCAGGAACCACGGCGAGAGCAATGTCTGTTGGGAGAACTATGGTAAGGATAAGGGAAAGAGGATAGGGGTATACATGAGTTGTAACAAAGAGGCGATGAAGGCGTTTGAAACGCGGGTGTTAGCGATGAAAGAAGTGCCCAAGGTAATCCTTGCGAAACCGCAGGATTTTCAAGAAGGGCAGTGAGAGTCGTCGACTTGCTGTCCCATCCCGTCCGTACTTCCTCACCATGTAATAAGTATGATGTGCTAAATATAGAAAATTGTGAGGAGGATACGGACTCAGACCAGGAGAATGCAATGGACTCTCTAAAACATCGCACAGACGAGCCTCTGAGGGAACTGAATCAGAGTAGAAAGAGGACTTGGAAAGGTAAGGACACGAATCTTAGCGGTTCGGTGGCCAAGGCCATAGTGATGGCCGAAACTCGTTCGAAGATAGCATCGGCGAAAAGCCAAAAGGTATCGGAACTCCCATTGAGTTCGCCTGCCTCTGTTCCATCCGGGGAACAAGTGATCAAGAGATGCTGTCCGAGGATGAGGAGTAATCATTGCGAGTCCGAACCTTGGTCACCTTCCAGGTGGCTTAACAAATACTTCGAGACTGAGACTGATGAAGTCCTCGTCCAACGACTCCAATTGTTTGTGGCGAACAAACGACAATCAGAAGCGACAAACCAGATGGTTCAGGAGCTGAAAAAGATGTCGACGAACGTCCGAATCAAAGCCCTTCAAGAACTGAGAAAAGGACAACAATTCGTATATTCGACGACAAAAAACTTGATGATGATCCCTGTACGACTCATCACGATAGACTCAGCTAAAGAAATCCACGTTCACGCACTAGTGGATTCAGGATGTACAGGATCGATGATTGATGTCAAATTTGCCAACGAACAAAAGATAAATCTGGAATCCATGTCTAGGCCGATTCCCGTCTACAATGCAGATGGCACCATCAACGCAGCCGGACATGTTACTCATAAGGTGTCTGTACGCGTGCATATCGGTGACCATCAAGAAGTCATGACGATGGGAGTTACAGATTTGGGAAAGGTGCAGATGTTTCTGGGACACGATTGGCTGAAAAGTCATGACATTGATATCAACTGGAGAGAAGAAAGGCTCACATTCCGCTGTCAACCGGAGTGTTTTCCCTTTCCAGAAGATGTTGATGATCAAGAAGTTACGGAGGAAGAATACCTCTATAACGTGTCTACAGATGTTGCCATCGCCGAAAACCAGAAAAAGACAGAGAGGACATTCGAGGAGATTGTACCAAAGGAATATTGGGAGTTTAGGGACGTATTTGCCAAGGAAAACTTTGACGAATTACCGAAGAGGAAACCCTGGGATCACGCCATCAACCTAATCCCGGGAGACCACAAGGTAGACGGCAAGACGTACCCTCTCACCCAAGAAGAGATGAAGGAACTCGACGCCTTCATAGAGGAGAATCTGAAATCAGGTCGAATCCAACCTTCTAAGTCTCCGTTTGCGTCATCATTCTTTTTCATAAAAAAGAAGGACAGAAGACTATGACCTGTACAGGATTATCGCAAGCTCAATGCGGTAACTGTAAAAAACAGATATCCTCTGCCACTCATTTCCTCATTGGTAGACAAACTATGAAATGTGCGATTATTCACAAAATTGAACATACGCTGGGGATACAACAACATTCGAATCAAACAAGGAGATGAATGGAAAGCAGCGTTCAGAACTCCAAGAGAATTATTCGAATCTCTTGTGATGTTTTTTGGACTCACCAATTCCCCAGCTACGTTCCAAAATATGATGAACGACATACTGAAGGAGCTTATAGATGAAGGACTCATCCTCGTTTACATGGACGATATCCTAATCTTCTCCCCAGATGAAGAGATTCATAAAAAGACGTCGCGCAGAGTACTAGAAATACTCCGCAACCACAGTCTCTTTCTTAAGGATACCAAGTGCGAGTTTGATGTGCCCGAAGTCGAATGCCTAGGATTGGTAGTGGGAAACGGACAAGTCAGGACAGACCCAGTGAAAATCAAAGCTGTTCGAGACTGGCAAACACCTACCACCATGAAAAAAGTACAATCTTTCCTCGGGTTTGCCAACTTTTATCGCCAATTTATCCTGAACTTCAGTTCGATCGCGAAACCACTTACCTATCTCATGGGTAAAGTCCAATGGGAATGGACGACGACGCAAGAGTTGGCATTCCAACGATTGAAGGACGCATTGACGACAGCTCCCGTCCTGTCCATACCCACTGACAAAGGCACATTCACAGTAGAACCAGATGTGTCAAATGTTGGTCTAGGAGGAGTGCTCTGGCAGGAACAAGACGGACGCAAAAAACCCATTGCGTACTATTCACGTTCGCTTCTTCCTGCAGAGCGCAACTACCAAATTTATGACAAAGAGTTACTTGCTATCATGGAATGTTTACGTGAATGGAGACATTATTTACTCCATTCCCATCGTTCATTCTTTGTCGATACTGACCACCAAAATCTGGTCTACTTCTGTCAACCCCAAGACTTAAATCGTCATCAAGCGCGTTGGATGTCGGAACTAGCCAACTATCATTTTATCATACAACACAAACCTGGATGCATCAACGCAGCGGATCCTCTGTCCCGAGGACCCGACTTCGAAAAGGGGGTAGACGACAACTTGCAAACGACGCTGCTAGGAGACGAGCGCTTCCTCAACACCCTGATCGATGAGCTAAACGAATTCAAAGTCAAAAAGCTCACGGAAAAAGCCGTAATTCTGACGAAAGGGTCAAAGGAAGCAGCAGGACATGATCTCTATGCAGCCGAATCCCAAATTATCCCAGTGAATGGACGAGCCTGTGTAGATACACAGATCGCTGTCGCAACGCCAAAAGGAACCTATGGACGAATCGCACCACGAAGTGGATTAGCGGTCAAACAAGGAATCCAAATAGGCGCTGGGGTAATAGACACAGACTACAGAGGAAGCATCAAAATACTCCTCTTTAATCACTCCGAGGTCGACTTCCACGTAAAAGAGGGCGATAGAATAGCCCAGATAATATTGGAGAAAATAGAGACAACTCCGATTAAAGTGGTCGACGAACTTGGAGCGACGAATAGAGGAGAAAAAGGATTCGGGTCGACGGGTATCCAACTTCAAACGGTGACGGACACGGATGATCTCATTCGGCAAAGTCAGGCATTTGTAGATAAAATAGCCGCTGAGGATCGTAAAAGACGACCTCAGGAATGGTCGGAGAAAGAGGGAATCTGGTACTGGAAGCAGTTAATATATGCGCCAGAAAAAAGTCAAATCCGAGACGAAATCCTCCGACAAAATCACGATGCCTTGACGGCCGGACATCCGGGTCGACACCGAACCCGAGAGTTGGTGATGCAGAAGTATTGGTGGCCGACGCTCAACCGAGATATCAAGAATTATGTACAGGGATGTCAAGCGTGCCAATGGACGAAAAGTCATAATGAAAGAACTCACACCCCTCTACAACCGAATGAAATACCAGACGCCCCCTGGAAGATCATCTCGATTGATATTATCGGTACCTTACCCGAATCTAACGGTTACGATGCTATACTAGTCATCATGGATTGTTTTACTAAGATGATCTGGGTACTACCAATACAAAGCACTATCACGTCCGAGGGAGTAGCACGGAAGTTTAGGGATCATGTCTTCAAGGATTTCGGAACCCCGACTAAGGTGATAAGTGACAGAGGAAGTCAATTCGTATCCGGGTTCATGAAGAAGCTGTACTCTATGCTCCAAATCCAAGGCAATCCAAGCACCATGTATCATCCCCAAACAGACGGCCAAACCGAACGCATTAATCAGGAGGTAGAGCAATACCTACGGTTGTATACCAATCACAGACAATCGGACTGGTCTGACTGGCTCTCAATGGCAGAGTTTACGCACAATAACGCCAAAAGCCGAGTGACCGGATTCTCTCCCTTTGAATTAATGTATGGCCAAAACCCGGAGATCCAAGGAGTTGGAAGGAAACAAGCAAGGGTCGAATCGGTTCAGGAGTTCATAGAACAAATGAAACGCAATAGGTTGGAGGCCGAAGCGTCTCTAACCCAAGCGGCGCGAGACATGAAACGGTTCTACGATCGTACGCAAAAGGAGAGTAGGGAATACAAGAACGGAGACATCGTATGGTTAGAAGTGACGCATATTCGAACGGACCGACCTATGAAAAAGTTGGACGACAAAAGATATGGACCATTCAAAGTCCTTTCCAAGGTCGGAGCTGCGTCGTATAAAATCAAACTGCCTCCTACGTGGAAAATACACCCCGTGTTCCACAAATCAAAACTCTCTCCGGCCGTACGAGGACAATTCCCCTCCCAACTCGCTCCTCCTCCTCCTCCTCCGGATATCATAGACGGAGAACTTGAACAAGAAATCGAATATCTCGTCGACTCGAGAGAACGTCGCGGGAAGATCGAATACTTAGTTCATTGGAAGAACTTTCCCATCGAAGAACGAGAGTGGCTCACCGAGAAAAAACTCGTTAACGCACCTGATCTCCTACGAGACTTTCATCGTTCGCATCCAGCTAAACCCAGACCACGCAAAACGATGCATATTCGATATTGCATTCTCGACGAGCCTTCTCATTCTAACAGTATCCCGACCTCACCCGATCCCCCGTGTACATGTCCCACATGTACACATACTCCTCTTCCCACTCCGTCTCCTATATTCCTCACCCCTGAATTCATTGCTTTCCGTAACCAATATCGACATCCTGCGTTCGTCGCGGACGACGAACCTTGAAGAGGGGGTAATGTCGTGATTCCTTTTTTCGATCTTATCTCATCCGTATATATTTGGACATGAACACGAGGTAGTTAGGATATAAAGACCTGGGCGATACGGGGATACCTCAGACGTTCCTTGTTTCGCTCAGGTATGTTGTCAAATATGTTCTCTATATCGTTAATATATGTTTCGCTCAGACTTGCTCTTTCTTGTTGATTGATTCCGAGTGCGCTCGAGTCTTTGCTCCCGACAGATACTTCTTCCACAAGCATGGTCTGGCATTCGTTTTTACATTCAGGAATAGACATCTAAATATAACCCTATGTTCCCAGAGTCAACGTTTTTCTTCACATCGATCTCCCAAATGCTTAAAATGAAAAACGAAGGTTGGTATTACACTTGGACGGTCTTCTGCACCAAGCATGTCCGCAAACTTCGTCTGGCTGTCTTGAAATGTTCTCCGGTCGACATAGCTGAAGGTGTATTCCAGCAGCCTTCGACCGGAGCCATCCTATTCTAGTGTGACATCACCATTTGGATGTCATTTTCGCATCAGTAAAAACTTGTTGAAGATGACTTGACACGTGTATCGGAGTATCCAAATCCTGGCAACGACCTAGATCCGTCAGTCGAGGATAACCGAAAGATCAGCCCATGAAGCCTGCTGAAGAGCTGTTTATTATTTTCTCATTCGTGATCGTCCAAAGGAAGCGATCCATCAGGATGAAGCGGATGTGGCATCGTGCGCGAGACTCCCGGTCCGGATGTCACGCAATACGCCATCTCGTTTGGATCAACATGGGAGATCCCGGACGACGCTTATAGCACACAGCTCTTTACCCTCGTCCAGATTCGTGTATGCCTCCGGTCACTGAAGAATTGACCCGGAACGAATGGGTTCATTTCGCACGTCACCGTATCCTGAACGGGAACGGACGGTTCACAGTCCAAGACATCATGCAATGCGAGTTGAAGAATGCTGAGTTTGTATACCTCTCTGCTTGTCATACAACGGGGAGACTCGCATAGTCTGGACGAAATGATCCATCTGGCGACGGCGATGCATTTTGCTGTATTTCGTTCTGTGATTGGGGCGACATGGGCGGTGGACGATAAGCAGGCAAACAAGATCGTATCTATACATGATTGACGAGTTGGGTCGACTAGATTATACCCATGCAGCGTATGCATTGCACAAGGCGACGAATGAAGTGAAAGATGTAGATATAACGCTCGATCAACACCTAGTGAGCCCTGTATAGTATGTTTATAAGTTGTTCGTGTTATATACATATCTATATACAAATGCAGACGTCGTGTAAGTTCAACTATCGGACAAGGACAACAACACTGGAATTCGTCTCGTAGTATCCACTTGTTTCCACTGGCGTGTGCAATGAATTTACTGTTCAGTGATACTGAAATTGATTAACAACACACTGATACGCACTGACTGCTTACATGAAAGTTACCATGGATGGCGACACCGACCGAGCCTGTTACGTTGCTTTGACCGCAGGAAGTACCGCAACTGGGCTTGTAGGCTGCGTCTCCACCTTTCCCGATCCGACAATCACCATCGTCCCATTACTAGGGATCCCGTTCACAACGACGAACAACAGCACCGGGCCCGGAGTGAGCAAATTCGGGTTCGGTGGCGCTTGCGACACGTGTAACACATACGACCCGTCGCTCTGAACGCTGTACGTGTTGTTCAGCTGTAGATGTCGCTGACCCATGTTCATCGCATGCGTCGAGAACCCCCCGCGTGACAGAACCACCGTCGTCTGGGCCGCTGCTTCGTCGGGGGTCTTACCCGCGTATGACTTTGCGGAAATAGTCAGGTTGAAATACGGCCCGCCGTAGCCGATATTCTGTGGAACTCCCGTCACCTGTGGGCGCACCTCCGATGCAAAATAGGGCGGGTAAAAGATTTCTGCCGTGTATGTCGTCGGGAATACGACATCCTGAAGCGCGACATCGAAGTTTGGGTTCGAACCAGCCACGAGCACAGACCCGTCTGGAAGGAGTATCGCGCTTGAATGGTACAATCGTGCAATGTTGGAAGAACCAAGCCCGGCGCGTGACCAGCGAGAACCCTTGGGTGCGTTGGGGTTGTAGATGGCAGGAGTACCGACGGGTCCAGAGGCGAGTGAATAATTAAAAGGCATATCTCCCTGTGGCGTGTAGAGCGTCATAGCACTAAAGCCACTAGTGCCATTCAAACCACCGTTGATGACGAGCATGGTCCCGTCTGGCAGAGTGATGAACTGACCCATAGTACGCCCCTCGAGCATGTCATCATCTTGCTCGTACACAGGAGAAGAACCATCCTGAGGCTCGGGTGTGAGACGCTGACAGTCTGCGGATGCCGGGTACATCCAGGTGTTGTAAAATGGCCACGAGTAATTTCCGTAGTATTCAGCCAACATGTCGGAACCACCACAAAAGAGGAGCGTGGGGGTATAATTGTTTGCAGGGGTGAGTGGGAGCATTGCAACGGCACCAGAAGGGGGGTAAACGCGCACAACGCCTTTAGGCATTTCAGGAAGGGGAATCTCGATGTTTTTGTTGGGATCCCAAAGTACTGTACATTAATGGCATTAAGGCGCTTCTCTCGTTCCAGGTCGAAGTAACTTACTTGTGGAGAGATTGGCTTGAAGAAGCATTTTTCCGGACGGCATAAGGTAAGAGTGGGCATATGAGTTGAGACCAGACGTAGTGACCATGAAGTTCATGAACTGCGCGGGTCCGCGACTGGGATAAAACTCATACGTGGGTGTAGCAAGTCCTCCCTCGTAGGCTGGATCAATGTTGGGAACGAATCGGTTGACATAGCCGCCATAGGTGAAACCACCGATCATGACGATGGTACCATCTCCAAGAGCTTCGGCAGCAGAGTACCAGCGTCTCTCTTGCATTGACAGGACGGCAGGGTTGTCAAACCACTGGCACTCCGTGGATGACAGATTAGACGAGAAGCAAGGATTAAGTATGCGGATTGCTTTTCCACCGTCATAATCGCCATACACGTTGTCATAATATCCCCCGGGAGCTGGGCTGTTGCCTTTCAGAAGATAAAGGAGTTATTTATCAGACTACTTGAGGATGGACAAAAAAAACACACCTGAGCCGACGGCCAAAGTGCCTCCGAAGGTGGCATAAGATCCATTGGGAAGTTGCATTCCAGAAGCGCAGAAGGTGTTGCTGTACACGCCCATCGGGGTGGCGTTGTGGTGATTTATGTTCCTATGTAATTTCAATTCACAAATTTGAATGTATATGCAGGAGCAGAAGCGTAGCGGGAATGAAACACACCAGGCGGAACCCCAGGCTGGATGGCCATCAACTTGGGCGGCATTATCCTCGGTTTTGTCCAGGATGTAAACCATCTCTTCGTTACCAAGAAACATCTATGTAAAATATAAATTAGTGGGGCAAAAATCGCCGCACGAGCATAGGTAAGAGCAATGTGTCAGAAAAACGGACCATCAACGCGCTGACAAGAGTGCTACCAGCCTCGACGATGGTGCCAGCTCTGTGAGCAAACGCCAATGATGGAAAATGGAGGAGATTGAACATTGAAACCCATGCCAATAGCTTCAATAAGGACATCTTCACGAGAATGATGTGACCTGGAGGACGATTTCATACGAGGGTGCAGAAAGCTGGCATAAGTACAACAAGGCCATCTGAATCTCAGATTAGTGTATCCGTATCTCCGTATATTCACAAGGGTTTGCCCCCAATCAATTCCCGCCATGGCGGTTGATCTGGTGGAGCGAGTTTAGTAAGTAGTAGCAGCATCTTTGCATGCACCACAACCTCATACCTGCTGAGCAAACCGAGTAAGCCGAAGAACAGTCCTCGAGGCGTTTGTTCTGGATGAAAAAGGAATAGTTTCGCATACGGGTGCAGAGTCCCCTTTATGCCTTTACATAGGCCGTCAAGAGGTAACGTTACACCCGAGACACGGTCGAAAATATCAACCAAACAAATTGGGTACTTGTCCAATTATTATTATCACGAGCAGCGCCTTTCCGGACGCGTGGTGGCCCGGGTGATACATGACCGCAAAAAAATTATTTGCCATAATTTCGTATCTCGCAAAGCGAGTGCATGTGCTGACTGATGTGTTACGCCTTTCGAAATCAACATGGTATTATTGCACCGATAAACATGTACTGTGTGAATGAGTGACTTCTCAGTGAAGTAGAAGGGAAGGAAAGACAACGTTGGTACATGTTTCGTAATCAGTTTCACTGAGTAATGCCATCGTGTCTTCTCTGCGTCTCCCTCGCGATAAAGTAGTGTATAATTGACCATGGGTGAACAATGGGTCGATACGGAGGCCGAGAACGGATTGATGCAAAGTGAGCCCTTGGCAACCATTGAAAGTGGTTGCATATGTGAGACGAAGAGGAAACTGTTTGCGTGTAACAGTCCATTCGGAGCCGGGAGGACAGAATTGGAAGGAAATGCAGGGTATGCACTGTGTACGGGTATGGTCATGGCACCCGTCTCAGACTCTGAGCCTGAGAGTTTGAGCCACTGTTGGCAAGATTGACTCCACGGAGGTAATAACAGAGTATGTTGAATTGGCTCAGATTCACACGTCAAAGCTTCCCGGGTCCACAAAGAGAAGGTCTATGGTGCCATCGCTCAGTTCGGTGTCCCATAGGGTGAGCAACCATGATACGTACATTGGGAGGCGTCCTAGCACCAACCTCGGTCAGGTAGTGAATACGCGCATCGACAGGCCTTCGTCGGATGAAGCTTCTTGTCCTACTCGTCGTTTCTTATTTCTTTCGTACACTGAACGCACTTGGATGATCCATAAGCATACATTGTTCCTAGGAGAAAATTGACAGTACTCCTTAATGCCAAATAACGAAGCGAGCGTCTTGATAAGGCACTTGACCAACTCGAAGATGGGCCCAAGATGAAGATACCGTCGATGCACAGTCTCAGGAAGACAAGCAGGTTGCAGATACAAGTCCTGGAGTACAATGTATCGGTACCGTAAATGCGCGATGAGGATCAAAAAAGAGAGGACGTACAACAACTCTTTGATGACGACGATAATCCCATAGCCGGCGTTCCACAGAATGCCCTTGATCAGGTTGAGCAAAATTGTGGCGATCAACTGATACTACGGAATGATCAGCCATTGTAATTCTCGAGCGCGAACCTCAACTCACGCAAAGGAGATCAAACACGAATGGTCCGAAGAAAGATAGAAGTCATCTCGACGCGCTTGGCCGTAGTATGCATCTTGTCGGAAACCTCGGAGAGCATCACGTTCATCTGGGAAATGGTCATCCTGACGCTCTGGAGATCCGATCGCTGCAGGCCGGTGGCTAAACGCATTAGAAATATAAACAAAGCTGCTTGCTAATGAGATCAAGCTTCCTGGAAGCGTCGGACACGATGTTCTCCGTGTAGACAAGCACGTGACTACTTTTTCTTCGGCATCTCGCGACTTCCATTTCGCTTCCAACGTCCGACCATTCCCATCGTCCGTTGCACTTCGCTTCGCTTCGCCTCGAGTCCAAGCTCAGCACTGTGACCTGTTCGCTCCCCGCCCGCCCTCGTAGCTCCCTCAAGGCTTAGGCAGTGCTTTGGGCCGGAATTTCAGCCCTGCGAGCTTTCACCCACCTATGCTTAAGTTGTCGTTCCCCGTACTATCTCCCACCGTGTACTTAGTCACGTCTCTTTCTCTCCTGTTCCGCACTCAAGCAAGATTCACGGAAGCATGCCTACGCGTCACCTTTTCAGTCTGGAGTAAATCCGTCGCCTCGATGTTGGGCTAAACACCGCGGGCACGCGCAATGAGGCATCGACGATGGTGAGCACGCTAGTAGTAGATACTTCAAGTCCTCCATTGTCATCATCTTCGGCACCTGATGACCGCAACCTCAATGGCACAGGCAATACTACACTATAAGTACTACTATGACGGTGAGATATTGCGTCCCCTTCTTCGCTTTGGTGTTCAAGCATGCTGACATGCTCGCTGTCTAGGGTTTCCAGTTTGTTACGCATTCTGTAATATGTACGTGCGTAAGTTTGTTCAATAAATTTTTATGAGGCTTTTGTTCACCGGTGTCCCTCCAACTTGTGGCTGTTTTTCAGCCTGCCGACTGGCCCATGGAGGTTCACTCGTTCTTGTTACCCTGAATTGACCCTTGATTTCCTTTTCTGCGGATTGTTTTCCAATCATAACTCGCCATTGGGCTCGGTCATGCTATCAAGCGATAACGTTATTACTCCTGTAGATAGGCTCCACCGAATAATTGGTCTCGGTTCCAAGATTCTACGGCGGTGGCTTCATTATAAAGGTAAACCATCTCATATTAACATGGAGGTGCCCTGGAAGTCTGAAAAATCAAATTCGCATCGTCTACCTCCCTCGCACCTCGTTTTTCATCTGAGAATTGACTTTGGTTGGGAGCAGTCCCAACCATCGGCTAGCATCGGCTAGCGGCTAAGCGCAACAAAGCGTCCTACAGATGCTTCATGCGGGCATACCTTTGAGTCGTCCTTCCGTCGTCACATCTACGTAACTAAATGCATTTTTGACCTTTTTGGGAATCCTGGCACAATCGGAGTCCCGGAATTTATCTCGGCTATGGTGAATGATTCTCCACTCCACCTCTTCCGTCATATGTATGTATCTGCTGCAATACATTTTCACTTCAAAGGCCGTTATAATTCGGCATCCTTCAGCGCCCATCGAAATTTGCGCCCACTAAACATCAAGTCCAGTCCCCCGTCTCTCTCCATCTCCCATGGTTTCCCCTCTCACAGTGCTTTCCTTTACTTGCTCTGAGTACGGCCAGGCTAATGTCCATCTCGCCACCTCGTATGAACTAGCTCTGGCAGGCGCAAACGTTCATATCGCTTCTTTTCCTTCCCTTGCACCCCGTGTTTCATCTCTTCAGGATCTTGTGTCTCGCCACGCCTCACGCTCTGGCATCCCGTCCCCTGGTTCTGTTTGCTTCCATGAATGCAAGGGTATACCATCCTTCTGGGATGCTCTCAAAATGCATGGTCTAAACGATGCCACCATCATGCACCCTCATGGCATTTCGGGTGCCTTGCAATTCTACCCCCGATTAGCCTTTGTATTGTTTCCTTGGAATCACGAGGAACACCTTACGGCAATCGAGAGGCTCAAGGAGATCATCGCAGAGATCAAACCAGATGTAGTGGTCGTGGACCCCTTATTTAGTCCTGGAAAAGACGCATGCGAGCTCATGGGCCAAAAGTACATGAATTTATTACCAACGTCCCCTTCGGGCGAGGTGATTGGCCATCAGCCCTATTTGGCAGCATTGTGGAAATTCCCTGCGTTCGTACCAAACCTGCTTGTCGACTTTTCAAGATTGCTTATTTCATTGTTTAGTCTGGCGTCAGGATTTCCGTTTCCTATCAAATGGTGGCAGATTCCCATCAACGTCTATCTTTTTTTTCGACTCGTTACACAAATGATCACTTCCAAGCACGTCAGAGAAGTGAAAACTATGCAGAAATCTCTTGGAGTCAAGTCTAGGCCTTCGGGTGGTTTTAGAGCGAAATTCATCAGTCCTTCTCTCCCTGAAATTGACTGGCCCTTTGAAGTGATCCCCGAACATGTCATCCTATGTGGCCCCATCGTCATGCCCTTCGAACCACTGGAGGAGAAGGATCTATCGTTGATGAAGTGGCTGAACAATGGGCCAACGGTCATGGTCAACCTAGGATCGCATACCGTCTCTGACGTCAAAGTTGCCAAGGAGATGACTGGCGCGTTCCGTATATTACTAGATCATTATGACCAGAAGAACGCTGGCAAGATCCAGCAGATATTATGGAAGGTCCGTCCGAACGGAGATATTGAGAAAGTGATCCATGACGCTGTTGGGAATGAGATCATAGCGGGGACAGTAAAGGTAATGGCTTGGTTAGAAGCAGATCCCATCTCGATACTACAGCATCCAAACGTGGTATGTACGGTACACCACGGAGGGGCTAATTCGTTTTACGAAGGCATATGGTGAGCGATTTTTTTGTGTCTAGTCTTGGCGACGCGGTTCAAATGAACGTCCTTTAACAGGTCCGGGGTGCCACAGGTTGTCCTGCCTGTCTGGATTGACACATATGACTATGCCACTCAGGCGGAATATCTGAATGTCGGCGTTTTCGCAAATAAGAGTTGTTCGCCTGGTGTCCGGGCGGAGGAATTCGGGAAAGCATTGGTGAGAGTTGCAGGAAAGACTGAGGAGGCGGGCAAGTTCAGATCTGCGGCAAAACGATTGAAGGAGATCTGTCGAGCAAAAGGGAATGGACGAGAAATGGCATCGATGGTTATCTTGAACGAGGCTCGCACGACCAGTTGGCAGGATGCCGCTCGAAAGAGTTGACTTCACAATCTGTCATTCGATAGATACTATAGATGTTATTCTTGGTGTTGGAGGATGTCGATGAGGTGCCACTGTCATGCAGTCCACCGCCTGGCCCTCGAAAGGACGGGGCGAACTCGGAGTAACCGTTACCATCAATCGCGCCTACGTCTACCGTAACCTGCAACCATATCCCAAGTAAACTCCTCCGAATTCTTCGCCAATCATGACAACTGCTTAACGCTGATGTATTTGCAGCATCGTAGGGCATGTATGAATAACGTCTGCTGATACCTCGTACGTGATATTCAGCTAAACCACATTATTGAGTACTAGGGGGTCGACTTTTGAAAAGAACTTCGTATTTGTCACACTTCCATTTCATCCTTCTAGTTAATCACGATCTAGACTTAAATCCCATACCGTGTGTAGTACATGAACGAAGTCCAGGAATGAGTCAAATTTTGGGCTTGGATCTACTAGGGGAATCCACCAAGCGCCGAGTCCGACTTGCGACCCGAACGAACAAAATCCACCCATGTATTAGGTAATCAATCGAAGTTCTCCCACGCTAGAGCATCGTCACACGTCGTGACGTTCAGTACCCAACAGAGCCAATTGTAAGTTCCCTATATGATTCAAATTGTGAGTGAGATAAGTTACAAGGGATGCCAATGTTTGACTCTTGACAGTCATCAAAGTGCTGCAAATGCGGTGTATTAACGCTCTGAGTCAAGTAATTTCGAGGCTATTTGGACAAAAAATGACGCACCATGTATATGACCACAGGTTGCCAGGAGCCATATTGTTCCCATTTCCACCTTTATCGTTGTGGTATGGTCCAATCTCTTTGTTTGCAGTCCTTGAAAGCACCGGGGATCAGTTCTATTCAAGACTTGCGCACGACATGCGGTATATTTTCCTCTTCCTTCTCAGAGAGGAGCCTCAGAGGAATCTGACCAACTTACTACAATTCTGGATCGTATGCACTATGAACAACTAGGAACTGAGTGTGACTCGGCCGTTTTCAGGTCTAGCTGTACTCGTTCGCAATGACGTTTTCTTTCCCTATTCAGCGGAAGATTATTGATCCTATCACGATAATCATAATCTCTGCCTTGACGCCTATCATAGTCAGCACTCGAATCATCATTCCTCTGGTCATGTCAACTCAGTGCTTTCTGATAGCACGTGCTCAAGTATCTTGCTCGACAATATTACGATGTCACGGTGTACTTCGAACGTGCTTCTACACTCCAACCATATTTCGGGGTTTCACAACAGACCAGAAATGAACGGGACTGAATGGTCTCACCAATAAACACTCGTTCGCGCAGTCAAGGGACAAGTGACATTTAATCAAGGTTCACATTACTTCAGAATCCGCTGTCTACCAAGAAGATTTTTTTAATGCAATCCACATTTGTGGCCACCGACAAGAAAAAGCTCAGGCATGAACGTTGATGGGGCTGCAGCCGACGACGAGCAGACCGTTCTGTATACGCGGTGAGAAATCTCTTCCCGACCAAGAACGATGAGACGAAACTCACAAACTTGTTGCCGTTGCAGCAGACAGGCTCCTGAGAGCAAGTAGCGCCGCTGTTGCCGACACCTACGACGCTCAATGGGCTACAGCTCGATGCTACTCCTACGAGGCCAGTAAGGCCAGCAAGCTCATCGATACCAATCGTGCTGAGCACGCTGTGAGCGTCCTCGGCCTGAAGACAAAGACGTTAGACGGCACGCAGAGCACATACTTTAAAACGAACCGGGGTGGTACTCGTGCAGCACTGGATCGGACCAGTATTACACTCCTGCGCAACGACCAGGGCAGCGAGGGCAGCGACAGCAAAGAGACGAGCGAACATGATCGATGGTAAGTAGACGGCGAAATGGGATATAAAGTAGAGTGGGCTGTATGATGGAGAAAACAAGAACGACTGGCACCTCTTTATAGGCCTTCGCTTCCACCTACAGGGCCGGAACTTGGTTTACATGCGCCTGTCACATTTTTTTTCCTTGTTGTCGAATGTTTTTTGCAGGTCTGGAACGACGGTCCAATCCAGCTGATGGTAAGGTAAGATGCTAACCGATACACAAATCTGTCACTTTTCGCTAAATGAATCATGCCAACTAAGTACGTTTTGTATTGGCATCATGGATGTTTCCCCGCCGTACGTACCGCGTCGACGGTGGCGTTGTCATTTAATCTCTGCGAATAAGGTGTTCCCTCGACCGTTCTGAATTCAAAAAAAGGCATATGACTTCAACTCGCACCGGCTTTTTTTTTTTTCAATTATTGAACCTGACTACTTGTAACAATCCATACAGCTCTGAGACAGCACCTTTTCTTCGTAATCTTTCCGAGGATTCGTTGGGCGTGGCGATACTAATATGGTCACCGGCCAGATATGATAGGTTTACCGTCGCTTGCTTGCCGGAGCGCACTAGACCGAAAGTTTATGTACCTTGAAACGTCGACTGAACTAAAATATCAGCCTCACCGTATCAGTCGGTCTCCGGAGCTATTATGTAAATTACGTACATATGTTTGTTTCGAGTCTCCGCGCACCGCTGCTCTGGAGTCGGCAAAAGTTCTTATTACCCCAGGCACACTGTGGTCCAGAACGTGAGCGGGATTGGCGTTTCATTTTCACGAATCTCCACTGAAATGATTCAGTCCCGACCGCCAAACTGCAGGTTACGCAGCACCCACAATACGTGAGTAGCGATTTCAATCGCCGAGCTCACCTGACTCGCGGCTGGCTTGGAAACGAAGCACCATCCATACGAAACAGGCCAAAGTGCCCTAAATTGACCGTTGGTAGATGCACAAGCATACTTACATTGTTCCTAGGATAGTAGTCTCTAAGTTAAATACCAAAGATTGACTCCAGCGTCTTGACAAGGTACATCACCAACTCGAAGATGGGGCCCAAGATAAAGATACCATCGATGAACGGTTTCAGGAAGACGAGGAGCTTGTAGATGCCCATCCTGGGTCACAAGGTATCGTAAACTTCCAATGACGACGAGAAAGGAAAATACGTACAACAACTCTTTAATGACGGCGACAATATCAGACCCGGTGTTCCACAGAATGCCCTTGATCGCCAGAATCAAATTGAACAAGATCGTGGCGAGCAACTTATACTGAATGATCAGCGATTCAAGTTCCCGAGCGCCAATTTGAACTCACGCTGAGAAGATCAAACACGAATGGACCAAGGAAAGACACGTTGGACGGAGTCATCTCGACTTTCTTGGACGCAATCTCAATCTTGCCGGAAATCTCGGAGAGAATCACGTTAATCTGGGAGATGGTCTTCACGACACTTCCGGTATCAGTTCCCTGCAGGTCCTGGGCTGAACGACGGCCGTTAGAAAGTATTACAGAAGGAAGGACGAAAGGCATACAAAGCTGCTTGCTCATAAGATCGAGTTTCCCGGTAGCGTCGAACATGATGTTCTTCAAGTTCTGGGCAGACTCGTCACCTTGAGCAGAGACTGCGCTGTCGATCTGGGAGGCATCAACGGATTGATGGATAAAAGGATTGACTTTGTGGGTGCCGGCGGGAACGATGTTGGTGGTGTTGTGCGAGATCGCTGCGTTGTGTGAGATCGTTTTGTCGTGCGAGTCCGTCGTGGACGAATTGTGCGTGGGCGCGATGGCGGCGAAGCTAGTGACGGCGAAGAGAAGGGCGGTGACGACAGAGAGAACGTGCATCGTGAAGAAGTCGAAGAAGTGGGTATAGAAGAAGCTTGAAGGACCTAGCGCTCAGAGGCAAAGACACCTGGCTTATAAGGCCTGAAGACATGGCGGCTGGCTGAGGCTGACGACGCGCTGCAGTGGCTGACTGGTACGCACCATGGTCGCATTCCATCATACGATTGAAGATCCACGAAAAGCGTGCGTCGTCAGGGTAAAGTCGGGCACGGACATGGATGGAGCGAGGTGATGGAAAATTCGACAGGCGATGTTTTCTGGCGCTGCGCTTGGGTCCACGGATGTGAGTGTTAGGTGGTCAGCACGAAGAAGTAGCGCCGCGGCTCGTTCAGCCGGTCGGGATTAATGAGAGCAATCGATTATCCTGATCTTCATCCGATGACCCCCCGGTACGGCGCATGTGAGAATGTCCTATAGATCTTCGAGGCGTTGGGTACGTCTGCACTCTCTCCAGAGAAAAGGTGTCGAAGGCTCGTGCTCGAGATGGAACGCAAGAAAACAGATTCAGACCATGACTTTCAAGGAAATTTTGCCTGTCCATGCGAGTACGTATGTAGGGACGTTACATTAGTGTCCAGTAGTCGGGAGTGGTTCCGAGGATCCGGAACCACTTCATACGTACGCAAGGGCCTCATCGAGCCATGAAATCGGCTCATCATCATTACATAACATCAAAATCGTCTAGGAGGACAGCACATGAATTGGGATATCGTCCGCAATATCATATCTCGGTGTGAAGAGGGGAGGGGAGGCTGGGAAAGACGGCAATGGCACTGAGCAGCAAGTTTAGAATCTACACTCTCAGTGATGAATCCGAGTATGCCGAGCTGTTCAAATTGGCGAAAGCAAGACAAATCCTATTGACATTACTCACCAGAGGTGAACACGTGCGATTACTACAGAGTCCACTGTTGTTTTTGTCCCGGCTCGCGGTTGAAATGGTCAGACTTCTAAATTACATCAGTACGATCGTTTGCACTCATTCTCACTCGGCGATTGTCCATAAATAATTTTGCCCCAGACAAAGCGCCATGGCCCCCTCTGGCTCTAATCGCAAGAACTTGAACTGTCATCGATGCAAGCAACGGCGAGCGTGAGGCTCTCGAGACGTTCTCTTCGCAACTGCCAGGGATTAATCGATTATGAACCAACTACGCAGTTGAGCATCGTGGGCTTGAACTTCACAAACTAGTAAAAACTGTTCACACCACGGCTCAACGCTACTCTCCGCAAGAATCGGAACACAGAAAAAACAAAGAGAACTAGACATCTGCCTTTGGATGCCGTCTCTGCACGACAGGTACGTCCAACGTGAACCAAACGTCCGTTGGCACACTCGGCATCATGACCGGCGTCACCTTGAGCTTCGCCTTGCGCCCGTCCTCGATCGCCAACCCGCCCGTGTTCGTAAACGGCGATACCTGCTCGACGTCGGACAGGTCGATCGGTCGTGTCGCGAAAAACAGTTTCAGGTATCCCACGTCGATGTCTTGGCTGTCGTTCAACGAGTATTCGAACGGGGCTGTTCCGCCGGGTCCGTATCCCATCGTGAACGTCCCGTTACGCTTCAAAGGAGGGTCGGGTTTACCCATGCCCACAGACTGGGTGTAGTATCGGGCTAGAGATGATCGACATCGTGTCGACGAAGCCAACGAGGACGGACGCGCTCACCTATGCTCAAACTGCTGTTGTTGAACAAGAACGCGTTCACGTACAGATCTCGCTTCGTGTTGTTGGTGACCTTGATCCCGTACAGTCTCTCTTTTTCAACGACGAAATCGATCACGTCTATAGCTCCCGATGCGTTGACGTCCTTCGTATGATACCCTGGTCCTTCGACAGGGACGAGAAGCGGCAGCCCGTCCTCCAAACTGTATTCTTCTTCCGACTCCTCTAGCTGGTAGAAATCAACTACCACTCCGTCATCAGTGTCGACAAGCTCGTTTTCCTTTGTGAGACCGAGGTACCAGTAATAGTGCGCGGCTGCTTCCAAAGCATGAATGAGATAGTCGACCTTCATGTTGAAAGCGACGACTTTCATTCCAAACCGTTTCAACCGTTCATCTAAAACTCGGAGGACTGCTAAACTGCTCTCGATCTTCACTTCCAGTTTCGCTTCTTCGACAGTCTTGACCAGTCGGAACGTGAGGACATCATCATTGGCCTTCATCCGCTGCATAGTTTTTTCGAGTATCCGCAACGAGTCTCCGCCAGGCGCGGGGAAGATGGGTAGATTTCCGACACGTCTGACCTTTGCGAATGCGAAAGACGCGTTTACAGGATAGTTGGCTGAGGTCACCGTGGTCAGAAAATCCTCGATCACTGCAGTCTCATCGACCTCTATTTCACCCACAGCTTGCTTTTCATTGCTGTACAAGCTGAATTCCACACCACGCCCAATGCCATGCGCCAAACCGGCCCCAAAGGTAAAGTTACCGCTCTCGTCAGCACGAACAAAATGGCGAACTTGTCTTCCGGCAGGTGTTTTGACATCGAATATGACACGATGTTGGTTGACTCCTTCGCAGTGAGGATTTTGGCTAAAGGAATCCAATAGCGTCAGCGTCACGATGGTCTTTCGAATGGGAATGTCGATCACCTGACGAAATGCACGCGCTGTAAGCGTTCAAGTACTTCAGCGTAGGTGAGATCTTCCATGGCGTTTCCCCGGAACGTTTTCAAAAGCTCTGTAGTGAACAGACCACGTCCTTGATGTTCGTAAGCCAGTTCTTTCTCACCACATGCCGCATACAGGACGTGCGACTGGAGACCACGACAAGCGAAACCAACACCATGTTTGCCAACCCGACTCCAGATATGCTGATCGATGTCTGCTCGAATCATGCATTTCAGGTTCGCGGTTCGAGGTGTATATGCTTCATTTTTCACTCTAGTCCCAGAGGCAGAGTGACAGCAATCGAGGACGACGCACTATACGTCTCAGTCAGCAGAAAAGGAAATAGTTCTAGGGAGGGAACTTTTACGATATTGTCTCCTTTCTCTTTGGCAATCTTGTCAATCAAAGCACCGATCGTGCGATCAGGAATCGGATGATACTCGCTGTTCGTCTCATCATAATCTTGAGGAACCAAACACTGGATCTTGACATTGCCCAACGGCACCCAGGGAAGTGGACAGGGAAGTTCCCCTCCGTGTCCAGCGAAAAAGATTACGATAGGATCGTTTTCCTTGATGCGTTCGTTGTTCTGCAGGTCCTTGAATGCCTGTATGATAGCTTTGCGAGTGGCCTGTCCGTCGAAGAGCGTGGTGATTTGATCTTTTGGTATCTGAAGGTCGTGTTCCAAATACGCTTGAAACGATTTCGCGTCGGCGACTGCCCCTCGAAGCTTTGCGCAACTCGAATAATCGTCGATGCCAATTATCAAGGCGAATATGTTTCGTTTTAACTTGACTGGATGCCCTATCATTGGGTGCATGTCTGGTGCGGGCGACGGTGGGGGAAGGGGCACGATCGGGTCTGCGCCAGTGCTAGGTGGGCTCGGTCGCGCAGGATCTATCATATCGACATCCACACGGGCGTCAACATCTACGTCTGGTGGTGCTTGTCGGAAATTGAGAGATATCAAAGATCAAGCGGGTGCTCGTACGCATCATGGTGACTTGAAGGTTGTTTGCATGGTCCATCGGCAGAGGTTGCGGGTGTGTTTGTGTCGAGGCTAAAGAGATGTCAATCAGATGGACATAAGAAGCGACAGAGGTCGAACGCACGAGGAACTTGGATGATCGTTTCCATATGGGTCGATTTTGTATGGGATGGTAACGATTGTTCGAGGAAGTCGGACGTTCCGTTCGCGTGAGGGTGTTCAGAGTGGGAAAAACACGCTGATAGACATCCAAAGAAGCTTTGGAACGAGCCTCTCATCGAGTTCGTAGACGCTGTTCAAGCAAAGAGCCACCGGCGCCATCATTAACGAGAGTAATCAAACCTCACGGGCTCACTCACTTCCGGTAACAGTCTTCCTGCACTCGACCACCGAGTATCTCATCCAACTTGTCTGCAGGCGCAAAACGCATGTTGTACTGCCACACCAGCGTCTACTTCAAGTTGCCATACATACTGCGTGGGGCGTGTATACAGCATGTTGAAACCATACCACCATGCCAGCCTTCCACTCTCCACAAGACGTATACGCGCGGCAGCTTCTTTCGCATCGTGGCTACCCTCTATGGACCCCTGAGCCAAACGTTGGTCTTCCTGGATGCTATCAACGTGAAGGACTTAAATTGGGTGACGTCGGTATCGTCGACCCGAAGGACGGTAGTTTCGACGTTTTCTTCAACATAACTTCGCCTCCAAACCATCGCCTCCACGAAGCCAATGGGGTTCCAAACAATTTCACTCAGATTCCGCTAGGCCGGGGTCATTACAAGGTCGTTCCCAACTCCGAGTGTCCCGGACGCCACATCATATCTTCTGCCATGGAGTGCACAGTTTCTTTTACAGATCCGCTTCGCATAGATGGAAAGGCTCATAGGTGCGCGTTTGGTATCTATCCTTTCAAATGCTTCTGATCGTTGCCTCAGGTTGACTGACTATCAGTTCAGCCAGGGCGAAGGGGGCGAAGGCGCGATGCTGATACTCCCGCAGGGGGCCGAGCGCCATACGACGACAAATGAATTATTACTCTTGGATATCGCTATCCAGAACGCTGTCGAGTGGTACCGTTTCGCCCGAGAACGGCTTTATCGAGACATCGGCAGCAATTCCCTATACTTGATCACCGGATTCCACAAGGCAGAATCGTGGTCACTTGCGTCATTCAGAACCTTTGCCGCATCATCCGCCAAGTGTAAGATCATGCAGCTTGGAATAGCTAGCCAGATCCTCCCAGACTACTGCGCTTGGGAGGCCGTCCATCCTCTGGATTGGCGCGTCGGACCTCGCCGCTCGGATGGACTTGGAATTCCGAATCAAGCGGTATTCATAGTCGGGTTTAGAATTGCTGTGAACGAAGAACTATTACACTGGAAAAGAGTTACAGTCAAGGTCGACAACTCGGATCGCACGTTGGCTTCCAAAATCGTCGGATTTGGTTCTTCCTTGGCAAACATATACCATTGGTGGAATCCCGAGGTAGTACACTTCGCCGAATCCGCTGCTCGGAACGATGAAGCAAATGAATCTTCACCTGGATATGATCCATCCAAAGATGATCATCAGTACGTGGGCGTTGAGAACGTACCTCAGATCTTGCAGGTACGGAATTATGTCTGCATTCATACTTGGAAATGATGAACAACAGTACAGCCCTTCCACCCCTCTGACGTCATAAACCGTTACATGCTTAGAAAGGTGAATGCTATCCCAACGTAGGATCTCGGATCCCTGAAAATTTTCCGTAGGAACCACTGGCAAAGATTGCTGTGACCCATGATAGTCAATGGATTGATCTGCTAGAAAAGGTCTGTACAAGTTCGGGTTGATCGTGACCAATTTTCATGTTGTAACCCAAGGGAATAATCGATCGACGTGATATGTTACAAGCGGATCGTCTCGAGGCAGCGGTGTCAAAAGAATACAATATCGTCGCCAAAAATGGTATGCATCATATTTTACTGTATATTTACGTTCATCATGAGTGTTAATAGAGACTGTGTATCTCCAAAAGATCTGTTCGCATACGAATCTGAGGAGTTCATTTGACGCTTATAGTCTTCACAGTAATATTCGACGCAATGTTGTCTTCTTCGGAGAAACGGGAACTGGAAAGAGCTCTGCCATCAACCTTATCTTGGGGTCCAATGCCCTCATTGTCTCCGATGGCGCTCAACCTTGCACCGAAACTGCTGCCCGTCAAGACGTCACGCTGAAGGGTACAAGGTATAGCCTATGGGATACTCGTGGTCTTCGTGAGGGCAGGGGATTTCTCCAAGCTGTCTTTGGAGAAAATTCGAAAAGAGAGCTGGAGAAGTTCCTCAAGGAGAGACATCGAAGAGAAGAGATAGACCTCCTCGTGTTCTGCGTTCGCGGTGCTAGGGTATCTAAGGCATCAGTAAAATATTACAAGAACTTTTGCGCCATCACGCGTCGGCTGGCTGCTCCGGTAGTCGTCATGGTCACTTTCTTGGAGAAGGAGACAGATAAGGCGGACTGGTGGAACAGGAACTCTTCGTATTTTGAGGGCTTTAATATGGAATTTGACGACCACGCCTGCGTCAGTACCCTTATGGGCCACCCTCGGTCAGCCGAATCCAGGGAGAGCCTCATCGACTTGATTACAAAGGACTATCACTGGAAGGCGACGGAGACCGGCTCTTACTTTGGCTCCCGCGTCCCTAGACCTGCTCGTTCTGTGCCATCACGCAAGGGGTCTTGGTGGAATATGCGCAAGACGATATACAAGGGCAACGATGATCGAAGTTTTGTTCTCTCGAGTAACGTCGCGTCCTCAGCAAGAGATTCTTTTCATACACCCGCCGTGTCCCCTAGCGTATCTATATCACCGGACCCTATTGTCGAACCTCCCAAATCTCGCAGTGGGACCGCTTCCGAAAGGCCACGTATCAACATAAACTCGGATTCATTGAGAATGACCCATCCGCAGCCTCCCAGTGATGAAACTTCGGGAACGGGGTCTCGATCGCCTTCGATGTTTTCTCTAGGGTACGCGATTTAAAAACTCTTCAAATCACCTGACTTATGCAAAATGTTTAGTTCTGAAAGTAGCGACACCACGCGTTTTGAAGCTGCCGCGGTAGACAACGAAGGTATGGTTTAGATTCTTCGGGTTGAAGATGGTCCGACGCTTATGTAGTTCCTGTAATAGATCACTGGAATGGTCTAGCTTTCAAATTCCCTGCTGACAGCATTAGAAGAAGGAAAGGTTACCCTACCAAACGTGGCGCTTTTGGAGATGTCTGGGAGTGCGACTTAATCATGGTGGGATCTTCCCAGATCCAGAGGGTGATGTCATTTTCAGCATATTTCAAGTCTATACTGAGCAGGATTATCAGGTCGCGGTGAAAGTGGTGAAGACTGACACCCTTCCCAGCGATCTAGAATATCAGAAGAAGGTACATCGGAATCCTCCATTTGTGAAGACGTACTCTACCATTCGTTTCAGAAGCTTCATAGAGAGCTGAAAATATGGGGGAAATTACAACACAGAAACGTTGTTCCACTACTCGGGGTGGTATCTGGTTTCGGACCCTTGCTGAGTATGGTCAGCCCATGGTTCTACAACGAAACCCTCTCTCGCTTCCTCGCACAAAATACGTTAAACACTCCGAAAAAAAATCGCCTGGTGAGTCCTAGTTGCTACTTGGAGGACGATGTTCAATAACTTCACCGCAGCTGGGGGATGTTGCAGCCGGCTTATCGTATCGTATGTCCCATAGTCATGATTTGGCACCTTCTCAACCTGCCCAACTACCTTTTATAGTTCATAGTCAAGATATTGTTCATGGCAACCTTCATAGCGTGAGTTCCGTTGCCGAAATGGCGAATAATCGAGCATTTATCGGTTATCCACAGAACAATATTCTGATCGATGATGACGGAGCAGCCTGTCTCACAGATTTCGGTCTCTCGTTTACCAATGAATTTGTGGGGACAGCATATCTAAAATCTAGTATCTGTGGCAACGTACAGTTCACAGATCCGGCGTTTGTCAAACTGGTAAATGCCTCGCGGGACGTGATCTATCCCACAAAAGCTTGTGACGTGTACTCCTTTGGAGGCGTCATACTTCATGTTTGCATAATTTACTTTTCTGTGCTATCTCGTCTGACATCTCATCGATAGGTCGTATCTGGGAAGAAACCATATGATGGGATTCCTTCGACTCGAATTTTCACGAAAGTCTTGGACGGTGTACCACCCGAAATACCGACTGACGACAGTATTCTTCCCCCACGGTACAGAATAGTGATCGAGATGTGTTGGAATGGTCAAGAGAGCAAGCGCCCGTTAGCAGAGAGTCTCGTGAATATGTTCCATGACCCGTAGCGACGTCCTCGGGGATCGTTGTCTTCCCGTTTATCCTTGGCCAAAAGCCAGTATACCACTGATCGTCATGCTCATACACAACGAGTATTTACTGCATCTTATGGCCATTTTCGCCTCCATCACGCATTACACATGGGACACTTTATTCTACTTATGTACTGCATTCTCTCAACTTTGACATTCATGAAATTTCACACCTCCAAGATTTGAGGCACGTTCTCCACGGTCACATACTCGTGTTCATCTTTGGATAGACCAGAGTCATCGTTGTTCTTCGTCCCGTACCGCCTCGGACGTCGCCCAAGGGACCATGTTTGCTAACGTTGCACCGAATCCAACGACTTTGGAAATCAACGTATGATTCGAGTGATCGGCCTTGACCGTAACTCTCCTCTGATGCAGAAGTTCATTGTTCACGGCGATTCTAAACCCGACTATAAATACAGCTTGATTCGGAATTCGAAGTCCATCAGAACGTCGGGGTCCAATGCGTCAATCCAGAGTATGAACGGCCTCCCAAGAGTAGTCGTCTGGTAGAATCGGGCAAATTTTTCCCAACTGCATAATCTTACACGTTGCAGATGACGCAATAAAATTTCCAAAGGATGCAAGAGACCAAGATTCTGCCTTGTGGAATCCGGTTATAAGATAGAGGGAGTCGTCGTTGATGTCACGATAAAGTTGTTCACGAGCGAAATGGCACCGCGTTCTGGACGACAATGTCCAAGAGTAACAACGTCTTTGTCATCCTATGGCGCTCAGCTCCTTGCGGGAGTATGAGCATCGCGCCTTCACCATGTTGAACATTGAGTGAACTGATAATTAGATAACCTGTAAGAAGACAGGATCAGAATTGAGCGGGACAACAAATGAACGCTTGAGCACGCACCTATGGGCCTTTCCATCCATGTATCAGTAACTGGATCGGCACAGTCGATCGCACAATGCATCGCGGACGATATGATGGCACGTCCTGGAGACTCGATGTCGGGAACGACGCTGTAATCTACCTGTCCTAGCGTGACCTGAGTAAAACTATTGGGGACCCCGTGGGCCTCATGGAGGCCTCTGGGACGACGACAACAACGTCACCCGATTGTAGTCCTTCCCGTCGATAGCATTCAGGAAGCCGGATGTTTGGTTCGGGTGTCCATAGAGGGTAGCCACGGTGCGATAAAATTTTACGCGCGTAGACATCTTGTGGAGTGGAAAGCTGGCAAGATGGTGATGGTGGCGCTTCGACATTACTTATTGCTGTGGACACGCCGACTCAGTGAGGTGGGAGTCACATGACTTCTGTAGGACGAGTCCCGCGTCACGCGCGGATCACGAACGGGGTGGCGAGTTCGAAGGGGATGGTATTAAACCAGTGAGGAGTGGGGGAAAAGGGGTCGCGACGTCACCGAGAGACAGGCGCGTGCGTACAATCTGGGATCACA
>JBBPMF010000415.1:0-28142 GCA_038090175.1 Austroboletus eburneus | reverse complement strand
CAAGTTCATGGGCAGCGAGGGCCTCATTGCAGGTGGCAACAAGGGACTTGAGGTGATCTTCAATGGTGGGGATGTGGAAGTTGGTGATAACTGAGGGAAGGGCATGAGATTCATATCCCATCATGAGATAAAATGGGGTCTGTCCAGTGACAGAGTGGAGATGGTGATTGTGAGCAAACTCTGCATGAGGGATGAGTTTGGACCATGTGGTGGGATTACTTCTGCAGAATATGCAAAGGTAGATCTCAACTTCTTGGTTGACCCATTCAGTTTCACCATCAGTCTGGGGGTGGTACACAGTGGAAAGTGTGAGGGAGTAGTTAAGAGCTTTTCCTAGTGCTTTGGTGAAGGTGGAGGTGAACTGAGGGCCTGAATCTGAAATGATCCTGTCATAAAGACCAAATTGGAGAAAGACTTTGTGGAAAAAGAGGGCTGCAACCCCTTCAGCAGTGATGGTTTTCTTGGTGGGGCAGAGAATCACCCCCTTAGTAAGGCCATGGTCGACCACAACCAAGAGAGTATCAAAACCAGAGAATTCAGGGAGGTCCATGATCAGATTGCATGAGATCTGCTGGAAGGGGTGGGTACAGGTGGAGCAGATGGAAGTGAGTGGAGGGACAGTGGGGTGGGCCTTGGCCTTGTATTGTTGGCATGAGGCACAACCTTCGACATACTTGCATACGTATTGAGTGAGGCCTGGCCACCAGAACTCGGCAGCAATGAGCTGACAAGTTTTGAGATAACCAGGGTGACCAGCAGTCTCGTGGTCATGGCAGCACTGGAGGATGGAGCACCAGAGAGATTCATCAGGGGGGATGTAAACGCGTCCTTGAAAGATAAGGATGTCATCCTTGTACTGCCAGTTGGAGAATCATGACCAAAAGGCAGGGGGGATGGTACCATCAAGGAATTGAAGGGCCTTGAGAACAAAGGGATCCATCTTGGAGTGAGACGAGATGTGTTCTTGAAGCATGGCATCAACGACATTGATGAACAAGGATGGGGGGAGGAGAATAACTCCCTCATTGTCAGCATTACCCAAGGGAATGAGATCTGGGCAGCGGGAGAGGGCATTGAGGCTGGCAAGGAGTTTACTGGGGATGTGAATCATGGTCAGATCAAAATCTGTGAGGTTGAGGAGTCAATGGGCTTGTCGGCAGTTGAGGTTCTGTGCTGACCAGAAATAGGTCAGATTCTTGTGGTCCATAAAGACTTGGACCAGGTGGGAGCTGCCATGGAGATAATGGTGCCAGGATTTCAGGGCTCGCATGACAGCGAGGAGTTCTCAGTTGTAGATGTTGTAGTTTCGTTCTGTGGGTGAGAATGACTGGGAGAGATAGGAACAGGGGTGCCAATCCCCATTGGTATCTGTCTGGAGGAGGATTGCACTGGACATGAACTTGGAAGCATCCATTGCAATAGTAAATGGGGTGGAGAGGTTGGGAAGTTGGAGAACTGGGCAGGCAAGGAATAGTTCTTTGAGGCAGTCAAAGGACTTCTGACACTTGGGGAACCAGGCCCAGGGAGTGGTTTTCTTAGTGAGGTCGATGAGGGGGCAGGCAACCAAGGAATAATCAGGGATGAATTGCCAATAGAAGTTGGCAAAACCAAGGAAAGAGCAGACATTGTGAAGTTTCTCTGGGATGGGCCAGGACGTGATCCCATCAAGCTTGACAGGGTCCATGGTAAGTTGACTGGGTTTAACGATCATTCTAAGATATTCAACTTCTTTGGAGGTGAAGTTGCATTTCTCGAGTTTGAGGTGAAGGTCGAGTTCTTTATGCATTGGAGGACATGCTTGGTTCGTTCAGCGTGGGTTTTCTCATCAGGGGAGAAGATGAGGAGGTTGTCCATATAGATGACAAGCCATCCTTTAGTGATCATATCAAGGAAGGAGTCATTCATGAACCTTTGGAAGGTGGCAGGGAAGTTGGTGAGACTGAAGAACATGACGGTTGGTTCAAAGAGTCCTTTATGGGTGATAAAGGTGGCTTTCCATTGATGTCCATCTTTTATTCAGATGTTGTTGTAGCTCCATTGAACATTGAACATTGTGAAGACCTTGGCATCACAGAGTTTGTCGATGAGGTTGGAGACCAAGGGGAGGGGGTAGGCATCACGAACAGTATGTTCATTGAGATACCTATAGTTCTGGCATGGATGGAGTCCACCATCTTTCTTTTTGACAAAGAAGAATGGCAAAGCTTGGGGGAAGTTCAAGGGGCATATATCTTGCCAAAAGCAAGATTTTCATTGAGGAAGGTTTCCGTGGCCTTGCGCTCTTCTGGGAGAGGGAGTATATCTTTCCAATCTTGGGCATGAAAGATTCATCAAGATTGATCTCATAATCATAGGGTTGTAAGGGAGGTATGTGGTCTGTGGCTTTCTTCAAGAAGACAGAGGTGAAGTCAGAGTATTCTGGGGGGAGGGTAACCTTGGGTTTGGCTTTTTCAGTAGCCATGGCCAACTCGGTAGAGTTTGTGAGTTTGGTGATGAGAGGATCACCTTTAGGGATGAAGTGGTTGACTGTGTAGTTGTCATGAGCATGGTGGAGGTATTGTGGTTCCATCTCATAGTCAAGGTATTTATAAAGGTATCCGTCATAGACAGAGTCTACCTGGACATGGCGAGGGGGTCAAGGGGAGGGCTTGAACTGTTGAAAACGTGTTTCGTATTGGTTCAAGTCAACTTTGTGGAGTATGTAGAGCTCCTTGGATTGGTCAGTAGACTCGTTAATGGAGAGAGTCTGACCAAACCAGTCAATGGTGGGGTTGACGGCTTTCAACCAGGGGAGACTAAGAATGAGGTTTTGTCAACCACAGTCCATGACGTAGAATAGGACTTTGTAAGTGAGTCCTTCAATGTGAACAAAGAGTTTGGTGGTGAAACGAACTCCTCCTTTATCCATAGGTCCCTGGTTGAGATTGGTGATGTTGAGGGGGGAGGGGAGTCAGGTGGTAGGGAGCTTGTTTTTGTGGACAAAGCCCCAATCGATGCAAGAGATGTTGGCACCACTATCAATGAGGGCATGGGTGTCAATGGTTTTCAACATGTGTGAGGGTACAATGATTTGAACAGCAATTTGCATTGAACCAGGCAGTATAGGTACAGTTACACGTTGTATTTTAGGAGAGTCCCACATCAGTCAAGGTCTCCATTCTAAAAATCCTTCTTGGAGGGAAGGATGAATTGGACATGACAAACCATGAGATCATTGTCATTGTCACAGGTTTGGAGTTTGGGGAGGTTGCCGTTGACCTGTTCAACTTGTTTGACCGAAGTCTTACGAGGTTCTTTGGGGTATTTTCCACAAGTGTCGGCTCGGTGGCCTTACTGCCTGCAGCATAGGCAATGCCCTTCTTTGAAGCATCGCTCCTGCTCTTTGGGAGTTAGCTTAGGGGGTCGGAGGATGTTGACCATGTTGACGTCCATGGCATCAGGATTGCGGGTTTTCTGGGAAGAGATGGAGATGGAGGAGGTCTGGTAAAACCGGTAGATGGGGGTGGAATGGATACGGTGTTGGTTAATGATAGTCTGAGCATGATCATTTTGAACCTGGAAATGAACAGCCTTTGAGTACCACTCATCAACCTTGGTGGGGACTATGTCCATGAAAAGAATACAGCAGGAGAGGGGAGGGGAAATGCCTGTGGCGAAGTAGTTGATCAGGACATTCTGATCGGTGATATCCAAGAGGGTGATGTTGTTTCTGAACTTGGCAATGTGTCAAGTGAGTTCAGAACCATAGGATCCATTTTTCTTGGGGATAAGTCATTTTGCATGAAGCCAGTTGATGGCTTGATTCTTGATATTCTGGTGCTCGAAAGCACTCTTGAATTTGGTGAGGAAGTCAGTGAACGTCCCAAAGGAGTTGGTGGTGATGACTTCCTTTCAGAAGGTTGAGGCTCAGATAGTGGCCAAGCCCTTTCTCATATAGAATAGGGCATAGGCGATCTTTTTGTTGTCATCATTGTAAACAGCCTTGTTTATGATGAGGTAGGTTTGGACCGTGAATAGCCAGGACATGGCTTCAGCATAAGAGCCGTCAAAGTCATCAGGGGCTCCGAGATGGAGTTCAGTGGGTTTGGTCAACATGGTGACCTGTGCTGGGGGTAGGGGTAGGGTAAACGCTGATCAGCATTGGACTGGGGTTGGGGATGGTGGGGTGGGTACTCTGGGGATACTAAGCACCATGGAGAGTTGATGGGCAAGTTCTAAGTCCTCAGGTTGTTGAGGAATGATGAGGTTGTTATCAGTGTCGATGGGGTTTTCTGAGGAGGGTTCATTGATGTCTGACAAGTCAATGGTTTCCCTTTGTGATGCAAGGTCAGGATAGGGTAGGGTTTCTGGGGCATTGGTGGGCAATGGTGGAGGCTTATATGATGATAGCCAATCAAGGAAGATCTTAGACCTTTTGTTATGCTCAACATGATCAAGTATAGGCCTGCAGTGGTTCAAGGGCTTACTGTCGCTATACAGCTGACAGGATGAGGGGGCCTGATGAGGGAATTCCTTGACAGGGAGGCTAAAGCTGACATAAGACTAATGTCAGATTGAGGGAGTCTGTTCAAGGGTCTTCCTTGACAGAGGTTCTTGGAACTGTTGAGGACAAAGGAATCAACAGGTCTTGGGGACATTGCAGGACTAGCGACAGATAGAGGGTTCAGAGGGAGCGTCCACTCAACAGTAGGACGAGGACTGAGGGACCCGAGAGCAACTCCAAGATACTAGGTAAATTGCAGGAGGTCTAAGATAGCGAATACACCTGAGTATCAAAGGTTTATATATGCGAGCCAAATGGTTAAGGGTAGGTCAATGGAAGAAGATGAGTCAGCGATAGAAAGCGATGGAATCGCGAAGAAACTGAGTCACTACAGAGTGGATGCAATGGCATTGGATAAGTATTGGTGATACAACTGCAGATAAGTCACACTAAATAAGTAAGCGGTATTGCAAAGACAATGGTAAAAGAAAGGACCCAAGCGAGGCTCAAATGGTGAGGGTCAAGATCCTTTGGCATACATAGTAAGTAAAGCGAGGAAAAGAAAAGAGGGGCCCAATGAATCGTAACAGTCTCCTTAGAGGCAAGACAAAGTCCTATAGAAGTCCAGTAGGATACTTGCTCTGCTAAGATTTAATACTCAGGCAGGAGAGACTAAACACTGCATATAATTGTGCAGATTTAGCTAGGGAGTACAAGGAATTAGCAACTAGTTATACATCCCCAAGTAGCCAATAGGAAAGGAGTGGGACTCTGTAAGCTAGAGGGGAAGAGACAACAAAACAGTGGTAAGACAATATACATAGCCCATGCAACACAAGGAGGAGATCAGGGGAAAGGGTCTGTAATGAGAAGCAAAAGACTACCAAGGGAAATCCTCATTGGAGATAACCGGAATGATTATGGCATTGTCTAACATGTAATCTGAAGGGAACATTGTTCATAGTGGGGTCTTAAGGAGGTATTTGTATAAGTCTACTGGACTTGTAACAGTTTCATTCTGCTGATGAGAACAACTGGAAGAGATAGAAACAAGGATGCCAGTTCCCATTGGTATCTGTCTGAAGGAGGATAGTGCCAGAGATGAACTTGGAGGCATCCATTGTAATAGCAAACAGAGCAGAGAGATTGAGGAGTTGGAGGACTGGATGGGCAAGGAAGAGTTCCTTGAGGCGATCAAAGGACTTCTGATATTCAGGAGACCAGACCCAGGGGCTGGTTTTCTTGGTGAGGTTGATGAGGGGGTGGGTGACAGAGGAGTAATCTGGGATGAAGCAATGATAGAAGTTGGTGAAGCCGAGAAAGGAGTGGAAATCATGAAGGTTTTCTGGGGTGGGCCAGGATACAGTCCCATCAAGCTTGATGGGGTCCATGGCAAGTTGACCAGGTTTGACAATCATTCCTAGGTACTCAACTTTCTTGAAGGTGAAGTTGCACTTCTTGAGTTTGAGATGAAGGTCAAGTTCCTTCATGCATTGGAGGATATGCTTGGTTTGTTCAGCATGAGTTTTCTCATCAGGGAAGAAGATGAGAAGATCATCCATGTAGATAACAAGCCATCCTTTGGTAATCATGTCACAGAAGGAGTCATTCATGAACCTTTGGAAGGTGGCAGGGGAGTTGATGAGATCAAAGAACATTACAGTCAGTTCAAAAAGTCCTTTATGAGTAATAAAGGCAGCTTTTCATTGATATCTGTCTTTGATTTGGACATTGTTGTAGCCCCATCGAACATTAAACTTTGTGAAGACCTTGGCATCATGGAGTTTGTCGACAAGGTCGGAGACTAGGGGGAGGTGTTACGATTCATTGGGATCCTCTTTTCTTTTTTCTATGATTACTTACCATATACACCAAAGGACCTTGACCCTCACCATTCAAGCCCCACTTTGGTCCTTTTCTTTTGCCATTGCTTTCCCATTATCACTTACTTATTTAGCATGACTCATCTGCAGTTGTATTACCAACCTTTGTCTGATGCCATTGCATCCATTCCATAGTGACTCAGCTTCTTCATGATTCCATTGCATTCCATTGCTGACTCACCTTCTCCCTTTGCCTACCCTTAACTCTTTGGCTTGCATATATAAACCCTCAATACTCTGGTGTATTCCTTATCTTAGACCTCCTGCAATTTACCTAGTATCTTGGAGTTGCTCTTGGATTCCCCAGTCCTTGTCCTACTGTTGAGTGGACACTCCCCTTGAATCCTTGATCCGTTGTTAGTCCTACGACATCCCCAAGACCCATTGATCCCTTGATCCTCAATGGTCCCCAGAATCTCTGCCAAGGAAGATGCTTGAGTGGACTCCCTTTGACCTGACATTATGCTGGCCTTAGCCTCCCTGTCAAGGAACCCCCTTGTCAGGCCCCCCTTGTCCTGTCTGCTGTATAGCAACAGTAAGCCCTCAAACCACTGCAGGCCTATGCTTGACCACATCAAGCATAACAAAAGATCTAAGATCTTCCTTGATCAGCTATCATTGTATAAGCCTCCACCAATGCCCACCAATGCCCCAGAAACCCTAGACCCTATCCCAACCTCGTGTTGAGAAGGGAAACCCTTGACTTGTCAGACACTGACAAACCCTCTTTGGAGAACCCCATTGACATTGATGAAGACCTCGTCATCCCTCAACAATCTAAGAACTTAGAACTTGCCCATCAACTCTCTGTGGCACTTAGTATCCCCAGAGTACCCACCCTGCCATCCCCAATCCCAGTCAAACACCAACCAGTATTTACCCTACCCCCACTCCCAGCCCAGGTCACCATGATGACCAAATCCACTGAACTCTGTCTTGGAGCCCCTAATGCCTTTGATGGCTCTTATGCTGATGCCATGTCCTGAATATCCACTGTCCAGATCTACCTCATCATAAACAAGGCCATTTACAATGATGACAATAAGAAAATTGCCTATGCCCTGTCCTAAATGAAAAAGAACTCAGCTGCCATATGAGCCTCTACCTTTTGGAAGAAGGCCATTGCCACTAACTCTTTTGGGAAGTTCGACAACTTTCTTATCAAATTCAAGGGTGCTTTTGAGCACCAAGATACCAAGAACCAAGCCATCAACTGGCTTTACTCCAAGCACCTCATCCCCAGGAAAAACAGATCTTACTGTCCTGAACTCACTTGGCACGTTGCTGAGTTTAGAAACAATGTCGCCCTCTTGGGCATCACTGATCAGAATATCCTGATCAACTATTTTTCTGCTGGCATTCCACCTTCCCTCTCCCACTGCATTCTCTCCATGGATATGATTTCCACCAAAGTTGATGAATGGTACTCAAAAGCCGTTCACTTCCAGGTTCAGAACAATCAGGCCCAGACCATTGTCAACCAACACTGTACCTATTCCACTCCTGCATACCAGTCCTACCAGACCCCCTCCACCTCTTTTCCCTCCCAAAAAATCCATGATCCTGATGCCATAGATGTTGATGCAATCAATGTCCCCAAACCCCCTAAGCTAACTCCTGAAGAGTGGGAGCAATGCTTCGAAGAAGGATGCTGCCTACACTGCAGGCAAAAAGGCCACTGGGCTGATGCTTGTGGCAAGTACCCCAAGGAACCTCATAAGACTTTAGTTAAATGAGTCAAACAGGTCAACAACAATCTCCCCAAACTCCAGACCTGTGATGACGATGACAACAACAACCTCATGATCTATCACATCCAATTCACCCTTCTTCCCAAGAAGGATTTTTAGAACAGAGACCTTGACTGATGTAGGACTCTCCTAAAATACAACATGTAACTATACCTATACTGCCTGGTTCAAACCAGCTTAGTAGGTAGCCGATTACTGCTAGATAAGCAGTTACTCAGACAGTAATGTCATTGACATTATTATAATTATACATATATGCTACTTTCTTTGCTTTCCATGCTTTCAGTACATTAACATACTTTTATTGTTATTAGTACTATCAAAGCTTTGAATCTTGAGAGTATGAACCCAAATTTCCAAAAGACATAACATAGCCAATTCCAATTTGGAAGTATTACTAATTGTTATGACTAACTAACTATATATAAAGCCTTAAGCAAAAAACTACATGGTTTTTGTTCTTGACTCAAAATTATCACCATCAATGCAGCCTGATTTCCCTTCTGACTTATTGAATGATATATCTTAATTTGTTGAACTGTGGCCCCAATGACAACAACAATAACAAATGATGTCTATACTGCAGTTTATCTTCACCCTTGTCATTGTGTCACCAATAGTGGACCACAGGATATTGCCAATCCATTATTCTGTTTCTAAGTCACAGTCTCTGATGGTCTTGATAGTGCTTCACCACCTCTGTGTTAGTTTATATTGCACTTTTTTTCATCTTGCAAGTTCATTTAGTATATTGTTGGTTCAGTACTAACTCTCTTTGAACATTGACAGATATTTATTCATTACCCAGCAAGTGTTTCAGATTCCCCCTTCCTTTTTTTTTGGCTATCTCCTGCTCTGTCTTACCCTTGGTTACTAGATCATTGAGCTATGTATGTTACTGTAATATGGCATTCTGTTCCTTGTTCTACTACTGGCTGATCTGCTGTTTAATGGATACTAGTTTGAAGTATTAGTGTTTGTATTATCTGTCAGGAATATTATTGAAATTGCAATGACTATTGAACTACAAAAACTGGGGAGGGATTATAACTAACCAAGTGGATTACCATGAAAAAGGCAAGCATGTCAATGGCTACCAGCTCAGCAATGGAATTATAATGTCATTCTCATTGGCTGACATTATGATAACTAACCCTAGCATTGCCAGGCATGGCAACAGAATCCCCTAAATTATAATGGCATTATAATCAAAATATCCTCCCATAGCAGAGCATTATCATGCACTAAGCAAAAATACCCCATTACAATTATGTATAATTACAAATAATGATGCCTAGATTTTTCCAACAGTCTCAGGTAGTGCTGTGCTGGCCCAGCTTGGCCTGAAAGCTCTGACTCAGGCCTGGCTTAGGGGAGCTCAGGTCTTGACAAATTGCAGGCTAAGCTTCAAGCCCCTAAAAGCCCCTAATTGGGGCCCAGCCTGGCCCAGAAGCCAGGGCTCATGCTAAAGCTGGGGCTTATCAAGTGTAATATACTTCATTACTCATGCATCACATAGTCAGTACAAAAGTAAACAAAATAGCTACTACCAATTGTCTCACTTATCCTTGTCATCTATATTATCACTGTTATTGTTTGATCCTACCACATTCTGAGTAGTCTCCATCAATACCAACAGCTCTTGTTGAAACATCAATTTGAATTTTGATGCACACTTCTGGAATTGAAGTGCTTCAAAATGTTGGCTTTGAGACTATTGCATCACTTGCTAATGGTAATTCCAGCAGATGAAAATATGCACTCAGATGAAATAGAGCTTGATATAATAGACAGGAAGTCATATGCAAGTGACTCCCAGACCAGATACTGTACAGAATTGATGCCCCATCACTGGATAATGGAGAAGTCACTGAGGATGTCTTGCATGTTAAGATATTCATGGAAGCTGCACAGCCATGGCCTTGATGGATCTTTCAATTGCCAGGTCATACTTATAGTCACCCAGTCACCTTTACCATTGCTGTCATCTCCATCCATTAGCTCATTCAAAAGCACTTGGACTTTTAGATTTTGACATGTAACATTGGGGTATGTCTGACTCTTAGCTTGAGACATTACCCATGCATGATATGATAACATTCCTTATACTTCTATTCATCAGCCCAAGCTATCCAATCATGTGTGGATTATAATAACATACAATGGCCTCAGCATGATGTACAGCATCTATTATGAGTTCAGTGGACTTATACAAATACCTCTCCAAGACTCTGCTATGGATGATGTTTCCCTCTGACTATACTTTAGATGATGTGATAATTATTCCAGTTATCTCTGATGATGATTTTCCCTGATGATCTTTTTGTCCCTCATTATGGACCCTTTTCTCTGATCTCATTCTTCTGAGATCTAGTTTCCTAATCTTCCCCTTGTGTTGCATGGGCCATGTATATTCACTTACTGTTGTTTTGTTGTCCCTTTCCCTTTAGTTTATGGAGTTCTGCTTCCTTCCTATTGGGTAACTGGGGATGTATAACTAGTCACTAGTTACTTGTGTTCTCTAGCTAAATCTGTGCAATTATATGCAGTGTTTAATCTCTTCTTCCTGAGTATCAAGTTTCAGCAGAGTAATCATCCAACTGGATCTCTATAGAATTTTGTCTCACCTCTAAGAAGACACTGGATTGCTACACACTGCCTTTAGTGGGGCTCATAACCTGTTGGAAGCAGGTTTGTCTGACATCCAGGTCATCCAGGGGCAGAGTGCGCAGCAAGGAAGATATCAAGAGACTGAGTGAGAAAATACTTACCCTTTGTATTTGAGGTTACTGGGTAAAGTTTTGAAGAGTAGAGAGAGGGAAGTAGTTCAAGTGAAGACTGTATTGCTGACTCTGGGAAGAAATCCCTCTCAGAGTCCTGAGTTTATATATGTACAGGATACATGCATGGACCATGTACAATTACTATATCTAGAGGGGATGATGCATACACTAGATAAGAGAGAGGAATGCTATTGATTCTATCAATAGCATTGGCCAATATGTGTCATATCTTATGTGTCATGCTCAGTCAGCATGATAAGACTGATTCATCCTATTGGTTGATAACCAGGATCATACATATCTGATTGGATGATTGTGTTATCTATGATGTCATAGATAAGAGTCTAGATTTATGATGTCATTGTCTAGAACAATCTGATATCTAATCTCTGATAAGAGATTGCTTCTGGACTTTGTCCAGATCATTGTTATTATGTGATCTATCCATGTGATCAAGTCACATGTGTTCCATGTCATGTGCTAAAGTCACATGAACATGTGATCACAATTTCAACACTGTTGCTATGAGTGGTGGTGAGAATGCTCATGCAAATTTTTGTCAACTCCTGTACCTTTTTTCAATCTGCTGTGAGTCCACCATCATGCACAGACAAACTTGATTGAAAGCCTGAGTAGGCCTTCCTGGGATGGCACCAAAATTAAACCTTAACCCCAATCAAAATAAAGGATTAAAGTATGTAGCAGAGGAACTTTAACCCTTTGAGATACTGATCTCCTCAGCTATAGCCTATTAGAGTAGCAATTGTATCATGCCATTGTGACCATGTCTTTGAGCCAAGATGAGAAGAACCTCCCACTCTGAAACATTTGGCTCTGCTGACCAGTTCCAGAAATGCATTGTGGCACTAGGCAATAAAATTGGCAATTTCTAAGAATGTAGCTCAAACAAAATTGGTTCAATGGTCAGTAGGTATGTAGCCTGGGCAAGGATTTGGAACCGATCGTTCTCACAGAAAGTAAGCATCTCACGTAAGGCTAGATGGACTCCCACATGAACCTCGCTAGTTGAACTGTCGTCCGACATCCCATACTTGTGTGAATCATTGTTGGAAAATGCACTACACAAAGAAATGGCTGAACCATAACTGGTACTGTTCACATGTATTTTTCATACATGGATTCAAGTAGCGTATCTAACTTTCGCTAAAATAATGACTCAACTCTTCTACCATGTACTCGTCATCCTTTACCAATATCTTTTTCTTGTCCAGATTCTTCCGCCGCTGCTTGATCCCCTTGGTATTCACACATACGGGATATCTTGCTTCTTCTATCTTCCCAGACCAATCAAAATCGACAAACATATACTTCTTGTCCATCTTCGACAACATGATGTTCACATTGCGAATGTCCCCATGGACAAACCCAGCTCGATGGAATTCCGTCACCGTGTTTGACAGGTCATTGAAAACAGCTCGAGGCAATGGATTCCTTTGATATTCATAGAGGGTGTCGAAATCATCAAGTGCATCGACGACGACCATGATCCACTCGCCTGGGATTTCGTGCAGTGCTCGCAGCACTGGCACATGTTTTAAACGAAACATACAATTGTGGGCTTCCCTGGAATATATTCGACAGAATTTGACGCAGATTCACTCTTGGCTCTCCAATTCGGTTCCGAAAAAGACGAGCTTGTTTGCAACCATCTGCTCATAGGTGAACTTTATTGTTTCCATGTTTTCTCCGTGACCTCGTTGGTAACTTGTTTGATACAGGAAATTTTCTTCTTGCTCCCCAGATTCAGGCATGATTTGGAAAGGTGTTGAAATCAAAATCCCGAGTTTGGATGGGGGTTCTGACGAGCATTCGCTTTCAGTAGAGGGTTGGGGCAAGCCAGACGAAGGCTTGGCTTGTGATGAGGAAGAGGCTTGGCTCTCGGACATGAGTTGGGTTCGGTGTTGAGTCATAACTCCCTCATACAAGGGATCCAAGTGCTGTGAGCTTTTAGAAGGGAGACGCAAGGCCTTCGATGATTGGGGTGTAATTCGAACGGTAGCCGGAGGCTTGCATGCTTCTGGAAAGCTTTCGTAGTACCTTTCAAGCCTGGGGACCATTCTTTGGAAAGCAGCCATAAAACGCGCCAGAGTTGAAATACTAAAATCATTGGTCACATGGGAAACGAAATCAAAAGAGACCAGCTTCACAGCTGTTGGTCGCGCATTCCATATTGCAATGGCAAAGTTGATGCTGGTTCCTGGCGAGACAATAAGCCCACCTAAGAACAAGAGAAGAGATGAAACTAAACTAACCGGCAATAGCCAATAACAGGCACGGAAGAGGTGAACTTTTGTACTTGGTGGCATTTGCTCTCGTCGCCTCCAAATAGTATGACACAGCCTGAAGATATGCATCTCCAGAGTTGGTTCCCACTTCATTTTTGAATTCAGAAATGACACAAGTGACCATTCTTCAAAACCGATCTGTCCGTGATGTATTTAGTCCCAGGGATTTCAGCACCAACAAGATGTATGCCATAAGACTTGTCGATTATTTCATTGAAAGCTTTCCTGCATGCTTGTTCATTGTTGAAGAAATCTGTCATTATTTCCGCTAGCAAAAGGGTGACAGAGTTGTCAATGGTTCTGGGCTCGAGGGTGTGACAGTCGTCAATGAACTTGCCAAACAGGAGGGCAAGGAGTTCAGCAGGGATGATATCTTGCTTATGACGAGGGCGACCACATGGTAGTACGTAATCACCCTGTATGAAGTGTTCTTTGAATTGAGATGGGACGGCCATCGAAGATGGGCTCTTTGTTTTGACACCTTTGACAAACTGACTGTGTTTTTTGCCAATCAGAGTTCTGACATAGGGCGATGGTATGGGCACCACTAGAGAAAGTAGTCGAGTCTCAGTTTATACATTGGACAGTTTGCTTACCTCGGTCGACCGGCTGAGTCCACTCGATGACGATGTTAGGAGAATCAGAGAAAGGAACATCGCTGAAGGTGTCGGTTATCAACTCCAATATGTTCAACAGTTTCCCCTCTCCTCTGTTCGCGAGAGCCCATGCAACCTCATCATCCTTGCAGGATATCTTGTAGAGATTCAAGTCTTCTGAGACATCCTGTAGTGTGCCATTTTTTTGCTTGATCACATCCCTGAGGCCATTAATCTTGTCATCCCTGGAGCATTCGACCAAGAACAATGAATTAAGATTTATCTCTTGAAGCCAACATTGGACCCTCAACGATGGAACATCTAGATAAGAATGAATTACACAAATACCAACTTAGATCATGAGTGCCACATACTGAGAATCAAATTGAGCTGGCATTTCGGTGGTTGCATAGGAAAGATTTCCAACAGTGTTTGGATGGGCATCAGGCGACGACCAAGTGCAGATATGGACAATTTTCCTAGGTCATCGTTTGGATTTGGGTTTAAGAGAGAGATCGGAGAACTGTCAGGGACTTTGTAGACAAGTAACAATGGTCGATTGTATTGAGACAGTACAGGTGAGTCGACCGTGGCAAGCTTCAAGAAAGTGTGGACAGTATCATCCAAAGAAACATCTACTATCCCAATGTGTTGCAAAGGCTGTCCGCGAATCCAATAGGAAAGCCTCAAAGAAGTGTTGGACATGATCAGAGACCAGTAAAATATGTAAATGTAGTGAGTCTCTGTCTCGCGGTGGTCAACTGACATGTCACGTGAGCATTCCATGCCTTCCATGGTTGGCCAGCGCACAGGAGTAGATGGTCAGGGCGACACTATAAGTGCAAACCATGTATCACTTTGACTCGGGGTGGCTGTGACCCAGTGGCCCCTGCACAACCAGCACAAGGAAGAAAACCATCACTGTATATATAGCCACTCTTACATAGGTCAGTGACTCTTGACACTGGATAGTAAAATCACTTATATTAAGCACTCTTATCACTTAAACCCAAAATTTCAGTGATGCAATCACTGAAATCCTGGTCAGTAGAATTCAGTGATCACCTCAACCACTTCAGATTCAGTGATTGGGAACATTTGGTAGCATAACATCACTGATTTTTTTGAACCTCTAGATAGGCCTTCTGATGCATCTGTCAAGTCCTCAAGCAATGCCCAAATAAGGAAATTTGCAGCTCCCATACATTTCAATGAATCTCTTTGATCCACTCAATACCATTGTTTTGAATATTGTAGCTTGAAATCATGCCTATGTACATCATCTATGATCTATATAAATAACACCTAATGCATCCAATTTTCCCAATTCAGTCTAACTATAACCATTGAATCTAGTAAGTGTCTGCCACACCTTGCCCCAGCTAACATTTCTAGGCTTTGACTTGAGCTTGCCATGATGGCTTGGTGGGCTCAGCAGCACAATATAACATCTGGGTTAATGGATGTGTGGTGTAAATGGCCTAGGTGTGTGTGCCATTTCTACTTTGCACTTCTGATTCTAATTTAACTACTTAGTGGTCAGCTTCCAGCCATGTTCTGCCTCATTTTGAGCCACAGTGTGCGCCACTTGTTATTCTGTCTGTTTCATCAATGTTGCCACCTATTTTGTGCTCCCAGTTGCCTCTGCTATCCCCTTACTTGACCTTTTTGCATATGCTGATTTTTCCTTGCATGAAGCCAAGCATCAAGCTATTTATTTCAGTTCCAGGAGTACTTCTCAAGATCTGTGGTGTAGTGGTTAGCATGTAGAGTGGTATTTGTTATTGGAAGTAATCATAATTGTGAGTTTGATACAACAGATTCGCAATTTTTTTTAGCCAGTGTTTCCTGTGATCACTTTCCATTCAGCATTGTGATCACTTCCAGTTCAGTGTTGTACTCAGTTATTTTAAGTGATCACATTACTTCCACTTCATGCACAGTTTTTTGTATTTAATTGATCAGATTTTAAGTGATTCAATCAATGAAAATAACACAGCTCACTACTGATTTGTAAGTCATTCTAGCACTTAATATAACCGATTTTACCATCCACAGTATCAAGATAGGTGACATTTGTGTCAGGATTATTTTCACTCTAATTGAACTCACTTGAGAGAGCACAGGAGTTAGCCAGCCAACAATGGGTCTAGGTGATGACCCTTGTTTTAAGATTTGCTACTAAAAAGACAATGTGTAGTAGTACAACTGGATGATTCAGACAATGAGTAGACATAACACAAGAATGAAGACAAGCATGGAGTGAAGAAAAAATAAGAAAGACATGGGAGATCCTATTAATGGTGTTGATGTGGAAGGAAGGAAGGGAAAGGGATGAAAGAAAGAAAAAGGAAAAAAAAAAAAAACACACATGTGTTAAAGGGGGACAAAAGAAGAGTAGTGAATTGTGTGACCTTGAAACAACAAGGCCTGAAGAAATGCTGGATGCCACTATATGTATTGTTGGAAGGTATTAGACTTCCAATATTCAATGGCCTGGATTTGATGCAGTGGTATCCTGGCAGCAGCAAGCAAAGTTGCTCCCCTGGCACACAAGAAGTGTTCCCCAAAAGAACAATCAGGAAAAATATGATGGAGACAAGAGATAAATCAGGAATGGAAAGGGACCAGTCCATCCCAGTGCATCCATAAATGAGAATAGAGTGAAAAGAGATGATCATGAGAATGCAGATAAGAAAGAAAGGCAGCACAAGGATCTGGTGGGCAAAGTTGGGGATGAACCTTTAGTAGAAGTTACAGAATACCAGGAAGGATTGAATGGCTTTTACGGAGTTGGGGGTGACCACTTTTCAATTGCTTTTAGTTTCCCTTTATCCATGGCAATAAGACCAGGTTGAACAGTGATTCCTAAGTAGTCCATGGAATCTTGGTCAAAAGTGCATTTCTGGAGCTTGCATCTTAATTCCAAAGTCCTCAACCATTCCAACACTTTCATTGTTCTTTCCTCATGTATCTTCAACTCAGAGGAGTGGATAGCAAGATCATCCATATAAATGATGAGCCATCCTTCAGCAATGTAGTTAGAGAAGATGTTATTCATGAATGCCTGAAAGGTAGCTGGGGAGTTACATAGCCTGAAGAACATGACTGTTGGTTTGGACAGTTTGAATGGGGTGATGAATGCTGCCTTCCATTGATCTTCAGGGACTATCTGGATATTGTGATATCCCCATTGGATGTCTAATTTGGTGAAAATAGATGATTCTCCAATTTGTTCAGTGATGGTTTGAATGTTTGGTAGAGAGTAGGCATTCTTTACTATGTATTCATTGAGATATCAATAATCTTGGCAAGGCTGTAGCTTTCCATTCTTTTTATCTACAAAGAAAAAAGGAGCTGCCTGGGGAGATTGGAATGGTTTTATTCTTCCATTTGCCAGAGTTTCATTGACAAACTTCCTGCATGCCTCTTTTTCTGGAAGAGAGAGAGGATATAGTTTGACTCATCATGGGAGGAATCCATCCTTCAACTGTATCATATGGTCATAGGATCATGGTGGGGAGAGTATATTTGGAGGTTTTCCTTAAAAACATCTTTGAACATTTGATAGCATTTTGGTAGATCTTTCTTTTCCTTTTCTTTGTTCATTTCAATTTCAGTGGACAAGGTGGTTTTCATGATGTATTCCTCTTTAGAGTTGTAATGGGTTTGGTAGTTGTGAAGAATTTCTAAATTAGGGTCTTTTCATAAGTACCTGATTAGATATCTTCTTTCATCTTCCTCAATAAGGTTTAGTCTATGAGGGGCGACCCATTTCATTTTAATGGTTACCCTTCTGGTGGTCCAGTCTATTTCAGGATTCTGCATCCAAAGGCAGTTCATTTCAAGAATGATGTTTTCCTTGCTAGCAGAGAGTTGGTGAAACTTCTGAGTTCTTTGATGATTTCCAATGAGGAAAGAGATGGTGGTTCAGTATTTTATAAGACCTGCTTGATTTGATGTTCCATCTGCATTGATAGCTCAAATTGGTCTGGGAATTCATTCAAGAGGGAGTTTGTTTTGGCGAGTAAAGTTGAGGTTAATGAAGGATCCTGTGGCTTCACAGTCAATTAGTGCAGTTGTTTCAGCTTGTTGACTCTTGCTGTATTTAAGTGATATTGGAATGAGAATCAATTTTTGATCACTAGATACTAATACAGAGGTCAATTGTGGGAAGCACTTAGCTGCTTTGTGTTCCCATTCTAAAATTCCTTATAGCTGGAGTCCTTCATTTCGACCCTGGCTATTGTTTCATCATCACTTTCTTCATTGAAACATTCCTTTAGAACTCATAGCATCTCCTTCCTTTCTACTTTCTTTGAGATTTCAAGGTTCTTTATATATTTCTCCATCTTGTTAGTTTCTTTAGTGATCACCTCTCTTAGCCTAGCAGGGTTTCTGTGAGGGCAGGGTAGGGCTTTGTTTTAAGGGTGGTTTCTGGTAGAACACCCTACTTTGTGACAGATAAAGCATTTGTTTTCCCTGATGTATCAGGCTTATTCCTCTGGTAATAGCATTCTTCTTCCTAGGCTGGTCTGGACTGCATCTACATCCATTGCATCAGATCTTTGGTTTTCTCTATAGTTGTACCCAGACTGGATATCTCTAATCTGATCTTGTTGTTGAGCAAAGGCAGAGGCTTTGTTGATCCAGTCTTTGATTGTTTCAGACTCTTTTTCCATTCCAATGACTTGCTCAGTGATTGCAGGATCTAGTCCTCTTATATAGTCTTCAATCAAGGCTTTATCATCTTTGATCTGAGATTTGGCCATGAGAAGATGGAAATTGGTGTTGTATTGGTTGATGAAATCGAGTCCTCTTCCTTTCATTTTCATCATTCCAAGTTTCCTTTGAGCATCAGTGGAAGTTTCTTTGTCAGAAAAGGTGACAAGGAATTCAATTTTGAAAAATTTTCATGTGAGCGAGTTGGGCAGGATTTCCCCATTGTCAATTTTCTTATATGCTGCTTCTGCATAGGCTTTTCCTCTTTCCTTGGACATTCAGTTCAAGATGATGTAGATTTTTTTGACATTGTCATACTTTGTGGCATTTATAGCAAAGTATGCATCCATTGTCCTGATCCAATATTTGGCATCAGTGGGTTCCTCACTGAATTCATCCAGTAATCTAGCTTTCAATTCTGACATATCCTCTTCTCGTTCTGGGAGGGAGAGGGGTTCCTGGGTGGGAGTACTGCTTGCAGTGACAAGGGAAGTCCTCTGTGGTGGTGGGGTATTGAAGTGAGGTTGATTCTGGTGAAGGTTTCTAGATATCCTTTCTAGCCTTCATCATTCCTGTTGTTCTTCCCAAGTTTCCTCAGCCTCCTGGGGGGGTTGCTCTTCTCTTAGTCCATAAGAAAAATGTTGGGCAATTTGTTGGGGATTCCTTTTGCATGGTAGCAAGAGGGATTAGAGAGCTAAATCTTTTGTTATGCATGTGCAACATCTAGTCTCAATCCAGTGTCTCCTCAAAGATGAGACAAAGTCCTTTAGAGGTCTGATAAGGTCACTGCTCTGCTGAGGCTCAATACTCAGACAGGAGAGACTAAACACTGCATATAATTGTGCAGATTTAGCTAGGGAATACAAGTAACTAATGTCTAGTTATACATTTCCAAGTAGCCAATAGAAAGGGAGCAGAACTCTGTAAGCTAAAGGGAAAGTGATGACAAAACAGTGGTAAGACAATATACATAGCCCATGTGACACAAGGAGGAGATCAGGAAATCAGATCTTAGAAGAGTAAGATCAGGAAAAAGGGTCCATAATGAAGAGTAAAAGACTATCATGGGAAATTCTCATTGGAGATAATCAGAAATATTATGGCATCATCTAAAGTATAATCTGAAGGGAACATTGTCCATAGTGGGGCCTCAGGGAGGTATTTATATAAGTCCACTGGACTTGTAGCATCTGAGTCTACTGACCCATGGTAATGAAGTGGGTAATAACCCTGGGGCAGGGGAGATGTGCAGTACACACATTCTGCATTCTGAATCTTTCTAGTACCTTTTCCAGGTATAAACATTGATCAAGCAAGGTTTTCTGATCATGTCTTTTGATTCTCATATGCAAGAATTCCTTTGCAGAATCTAAGTCTTTGCATTTCCATTTTTTCATGAAATGCCCCTTAACTTTTTTCACATGTGCCTTTGATGGACCACAAAATAGAGTGTCATCTACATAAATGATGGCAACCACCATTAAGGTGTCTTTCTTTTTGTAGAGAAAAATACCAGCATCTGATTTGAGACATTCAAATCCAAGTTCTTTCATGCTCTCATTGAGTGCTTCCCACCAGGCTAGTCCAGCCTGTTTAAGGCCATAGAGGGTGCACAATAGGTGAAGTACCTTATGCTCTTGCCCTGGGACTTTAAAGCCTTCAGATTGCTTCATGAAGATCTCTTCTTTCAGTTTTCCATAAAAATAAGCCAATCGAACATCAACCACTTCAATATGCCAGTTTTCAATGGTGGCGAGAGCCAGCATAAGCTGGACTGTCTCAAACCTAACCACTGGTGAAAATATTTGATTGAAATCAACTCCCTTGATCTGGGAGAAACCCTTGGCAACTAGTCTAGCACATTTGCAACCATCAGATTTAACATCAAATATCCATCTGTTGTCAATGACTTTACAGCTGTGGGGGCAATCCACTAGCTCATAAACATTGTGCTCTCATAACATATCAAGCTCACATCAATAAGCAGCTTTCCATTCCTCTTGTGCTGCATATGGTAATGTTTGGATGTCCCTATATGTCCATTTGTAAAGGGGTTTGTGCTCTGCAGAAGCATTAATCCACTGTGGGATTGCCTTTGACATTAAAAATGCAGTCAGGTTAGCTCCCCCTTTACAACATAATCATTCAACAAAGACATAGAAGGAACCAACTCAGGTTGCGATATGTTGGGATCAAACTGGTCAGGCATCTGCCAAGATGGGCCAGGTTCACCAATAATGTCATGCCATTTGAACTTCTTGTTCACATCCTATTCAACATCAAATGCTGATCATTGCCATAGATGTTGCCAGGCCTTTGGGGGACCTAATACTATCTTTCTGAATGATGGAGAGGAGGAGGAACTTGAGGTGGAGGAGAAACCCTCCAAGTTTTGCATGGTGGTGCAGGGAGCTCAGGCAATGGGTGAGAAGAGGGGGTGTGAGGATGAGGGACTTGGTGAGGAGATAAAGGACAAGAAGCAGGAGAGAGTGGATGTGAATCATCACTGTCAGAAGGAACTTTGGGTAAAAGCTCAACCACTGTTTCAGGATAACCAGGAGGATTGGTCATGGGTATGTGTCCCATATGAGGGGTCAAACACACCAGTGTTACACTCAACGTAGTCAAGCATAGGCCTGCAGAAGTTTGAAGGCTTACTGTCATTATATAGCAGACAGGACAAGGGGGCCTGACAAGGGGTTCCTTGACAGGGGTGCTAGAGACCATTGTAGGACTAACAACAGGTCAAAGGGGGGTCTATTCAAGGGTCTTTGTTATGAGTATCCACAGTTCTGAGGGTTCCGGAACTGATTCCCTTGGTTCCAACACTTCTGAAGTACCTTCCTGCAGTTCTGAAGATTCCGGAATCCCAGAACTATTGGAACTCTTCAACACTCTACCGGAATGGAAACCAGAGGATGGACTACCCCTGGAATACTACTGGACTTTATTCCCTGAAGACTATGCTCCATATGGTCATATGGAGATTCCAATTCTCGACTCACCCTGTTCATCTCTTCTTCCTCTTTCATAACTCTTGCCATGTGCCTTTAGAACTGTTTTCATCACGGACCTCTGCTCCTCCTTTCGCCCCTCCTTCCAGTGACTGAGTCTTCCTATTTCTATCACTGACCCCATGAGGCCATTGTAGCTTACCATGTGTTCTGTCCATCCCCCTTCCATTCTGAGATGGTTCTGAACTGTATAAGTAGCTGTCAGTTATCACATACATTTCCCTAGCTAGATCTGCGCAATTATATGCAGTGTTTAGTCTCATCCTGCCTGAGTCTCGAGTCTCAGCAGAGAATCCCCCAGGACTTCTATAGGACGTTGTGTCACCTTTGAGGACACACTGGGACTAGACGTTGCGCAAGCATAACAAAAGAGACATCATACCATGATAAGGAGGAAATACATGATTGAATGATAGGAATGCATGAGTCATAAAGAAGCATGTCTGTGGGAGAAAGAATTAAAGAAGCATGCCTTGTGAAGCATGTCTGTGGAAGAAAGAAGTAAAGAAGCATGCCTTGTGTGATGGGCATGTTTGACATAAGGTATGATGTCATCATGACATCATAGATAAGAGATAAGGGTCTAGCCCTTGAACATGTGACAAGTCATGTGACTTGTGATCTAGACTGCTGATGTAAGCAGTCATGTGTTAAGTTATGGTGAAAAACAACTAAGTCCCAGTAGCCTTGTGCTAATAGGGGTTTTCCTTATATAGGAGGTCAGGAGTTCAACTCCTGCCATGAGCAAGTTTTTAAATAGGGAAAAAGAGTATTTGTAATACCCCCCCCCTCTATTTATCAGATTCCTAGATGACCAGAATAGATATGTTGTCTATGTGATAGGGGTTAAATATGTTAAAACGAGTAAAGGCACCTCATGCTAGGGCCTTTGGATTTGTTTCATGAAATAAAGCAACTGCTTCTGCTGCATTTCTTAAATTAGACATTGGTTCCCAGGTGTGCTCCTCTTCCAAGTAGCCAGCCCAGTAGATCAGATATTCTTTTCATCACCTATTCTAGCAAGTGTCTATGATGTGCTCTATCTCATACTCAACTTCCAGTTTGTTATTGACTAATACTGAACCAGGTTAGAACACTGATTGTCCATTGAGGTGGCATAGATAGGGTTTAGCCCTGGATACATTTACCACAGGGTGAATTTTCATATTGCATGGGAGTTTAAGATGCACTGCATTATTTCCCACACATTGTGTGATTTTGAAGGGGCCAAGCCACTTCTCTGTTAATTTACACAAATCTCACTTTAAGTGGAGATTGCCTGTAGATAGAAGCACTTCATCTCTGATGGAGTATTTTGGAGTATTAGAGCAGTATTTGTCCACCTGAACCTTCATTTTTGCTTGAGCCTGCTCAATGTTGTCCCTTGTGGACTTTAATATAGATGTAATATTGTTGGCTAACTTGTCTGGTGCTGGAGCACAACTAGTGCTGGGTTCTATTTCCATATGTGGTATATAGGTCCATGTGACCTCAAATGGAGCTTTCTGTGTAGAAGCCTGCTTCTTTGTATTATAGCTGAATTGGGCTATGGATAGCCAGTCTGCCCATTCAGTCTACTTTTCATGGCAATAGATCCTAAGATATTGCTGGAGATCTCAAATCATTCTCTCTGTCTGACTGTCCATCTGAGGATGAGAAGCTGTGAATAATTTAGGTTTAATACCAAGTTGCTTGCATAATTCCATTATCACCTGGGATGCAAATTGTGGTCCATGATTGGATACAATAGAGTGTGGGATTCCATGATTTGTCCACACACAATGTAAATATAGGTGAGCCATTTCTAGGGCAGTTGCTGTCTTATTGGTGGGAATAAACTTCACTTCTTTGCTGAATTTATCAACAATGATGAGAATAGAGTCACTTCCATTAGATAAGAGGAGATCCATAAAGAAATCTGCTGAAACATCTATCCATGAAGCCATGGAGGCTTCCAAGTGTTCAAGCTTGCCAGCTGGTGGCTTATTGCCTGTCTTCATTCTTTGGCATACATCACATCTAGCAATGTATTCTTTTACATAAGTAGCCATTCCTGGCCAATCATAATGTCTGCATAGCAGATCTAGGGTTTTCTTCTGACCTGGATAGCCAGCAGAGGGCATGTCATGGCAATTTGTTACCATATCTTGGTGGAGATCTTCATCTGATGGGACAAAGATCTTGTTATCAGAGGTCCTTAGAAGTTAACCATTGATATCATCAGTGAAATTCTTTTCATAGAGCTTCTGGACCTCATTTTCCTTCATCAGAAGGGTCACGATCTTTATTCTTTCTAATAATTTATTGCCTTCATCTTGGATCTGGATAGTCCTGATCCACTCTGGTGGAATGACAAGAACCTGCTTGTTATCTTGTTCTATTCCCTCTGCATGGTTTTCCCTGTGAGAGAGAGCATCTGCTTCCCATTGTGGCACCAGGCTTGTGGTATCAAATATGGTTAAATCTGGATAAATATTGCACCCAGCATACTTGTCTTCAGTTCAGATCCTGTCTGACCATAAACCATTGGAGATTCTGGTGATCATTCCAGATCTAGAACTGAAATCTAGCTCCTTCTAGATAATGCCTCCATGTTTCTAATGTGTGCAAGACTGAAAGAAGCTCTTTATTGGCAACCAGATAATTCCTTTCCTGATCATTCATAGAGTAAGAGTAGTAGGCAACTAGATGCCACTTTTCCTCCTTTTAGATAGATAGCACTGCTCTCATGGCATAGTCTGAAGCATCACATTCTATGCAGAACTGGCAGTCAATGTCAGAAAATGCTAGCACTGGGGCAGTGGTAAATTGTTTTTTGAGCATGTCAAACACTTCTTGGCATTTTTTGCTCCATACAAATGGAACATCTTTCTTGGGTAGGTCATTTAATGGCCTTGCAATAGAAGCATAGTTGGTGATAAACCAACGATAGAAGTTAGCTAATCCCATGAAGCTTTTAACTCCATGGAGATTCTTTGGAATTGGCCACTCCAAGACCACTTTTACTTTGGATTCATCCATGCAAACTCCATCTTTTTCCACAATCATGCCTAGGAACTCTACTTCTTTGGCAAAGAATGTGCATTTCTCTGGTTTTATGCATATATAGGTCATTTCCCTCAAGGCAAGCTAGAACTTTCTGTACTATTTTCTCATGCTCTTCCTGGGATTCTGTTTTTGTAAATATCATCAGGTTGTCTATGTAGACCACAGACGTCTTCTATATCAGCAAAGAGTTCATTCATCATTGCTTGGAATGTTGCTGGGAAGTTGCACAGCCCAAAGTACATGACTAAGGGTTCAAAAGCTTCACGGAAACAAATGAAGGCTGCTTTCCATTTGTCACCTTCTTTGATGTGGATATTATTGTACTTCCAGCAAAGATTCATTTTGATAAATAACTTAGCCCCTTTTAATTTGTCCACCAGCTGCTCAATCAATGGGAGTGGATAGTTATTTTTTACAGTATGTTTATTGAGGTAATGGTAAACCTGTACCATCCTCTTTTGTCCATCCTTTTTAGAAATGAAGAACACTGGTGATGTTTGAGAGGACTTAGAAGGGCATGTGTAACTCTTTTTTAGTCGGTCATCAATAAAAGCTGACACTTCTTCTTGTTCTGTCACAGACAGGGGTATGATCCTTCCTTTCTTAGGTTGGAACATTTCTTTTAAGTCCACCGTGTGATCCCAAGGTTTCCTTATGGGCATCCACTTGGATTCTTCTTTAGAGAACACCTTAAGCCATTTATAATAGCATTTAGTGTTAACCTTATGATTTTGCTCTCCCATGCTTTACATAGTGAGTCACGCTCTACACTTGTAAGTCACGCTCTACACTTGTAAGTCACGCTCTACACTTGTAAGTCACGCTCTACACTTGTAAGTCACGCTCTACACTTGTAAGTCACGCTCTAGTGGCGTGGTAGTGTTGTGTAGTATTAGTGTGGCGCTTCAGATGTAGCCCGGAGTTCACTGTCTATGTCCTTCAGTTTCTGACAGTGAGCTCCAGGTATGTTAGCTAGCTATTCTACTCGAATACATTAGTTTCTGACAGTGAGCTCCAGCTGTGTCAATCCAGCTGTTAACATATACTCCCCTCCCTTGTCATCTCGCAGTGTTTTGATGCACCGCTCAGTCTGGTTCTCTGCAAATGCCTTAAATTGCTTAAAAGCGTCAAATACGTCCGATTTGGCACGAATGGGTAGCACAAAGCGATATCTGGAGTAGTCATCAATGAATGTTACCCAATAACGGAACCCAGAGAATGTTGGATATGGGATTGAGTGTACATCGGAGTGGACAAGCTCAAGGGGCCTAGAGGAGCGAGAATTCGACGAAGGGAATGGATTTGTTAACTATATGATTTTGTTCTCCTGCATACATTAGTGAGTCACGCTCTACACTTGTAAGTCACGCTCTAGTGGCGTGGTAGTGTTGTGTAGTATTAGTGTGGCGCTTCAGATGTAGCCCGGAGTTCACTGTCTATGTCCCTCAGTTTCTGACAGTGAGCTCCAGGTATGTTAGCTAGCTATTCTACTCGAATACATTAGTTTCTGACAGTGAGCTCCAGCTGTGTCAATCCAGCTGTTAACAGGTTATGAGCCCCGCGCTTTAGAAGCGCTATCTTCGCTGTCCACTACATCTGGTTGGACTTACCAACTCGAACCATTTCTACTCGGTTCCTCTTCGCTTTAACTCGACTATCTCTGGTCTACATTGCTTCAGTATGGTCTCATCCCATCACCAATCCCATTACACCATCCCTCAGCGCCGTCCTGATGTCCCTACCACTGCTCTTGCATCCCATGACATCCTGGAACGCGCTGGAAACACCTCTCTTCGATCCAGTGATCCCTCGGACCCATTCTCCCCACTTCAGCTCGATGCAGACCATGACTGGAATGCTGACACTGGAGCTACATCCCACATGACCCCACATCGCCACTGGTTGCGCAATTATGCGCCCAAACGCGTCCCAATCAAGCTTGCAGACAACACTGTGGTCTACTCTGCTGGTGTTGGATCAGTTGTCTTCCACCCAGTCATTGATGGAAAGCCCAGTCGTGCTGTCGAGTTTTCCAACGTCCTACATGTTCCCCTGCTTCGAACCAACCTCCTTGCTGTCCTCTACTTGACTCAACACAAGTCCTTTGTGGTCAGCATCAACTCGACCCACATGTCCTTCTCCAGGCCACCAGGACCACCACTTTTCGTCGCCAGCATCAATAACCACAATGCTGCATTCCTTGACGGACACACTGAGGCAGTTACAGAGTATGCTCGACCAGCTACCACTCTCCCACTCGATTTATCGCTCTGGCATCGCAGATTTGCACACCACAACTCCGCAGACATCAAAGCTCTCTTTGAGCGCAACCTGGTGACTGGAATGAAGTTGGACAGCAAGACCTTGCCTGATCCCATCTGTGAACCGTGCTTAGCAGGCAAAATGCACGCCAATCCATTCCCCTCATCCACATCTCGTGCTACTCGACCTCTGGAACTCGTCCACTCCGATGTACATGCTGTTCCCTATCCCACCTTCTCTGGTTATCGCTATTGGGTCACATTCATCGATGATTTCAGCCGGTTTCGCTTTGTGCTACCCATTAAGGTCAAATCCGACGTTTTCGATGCTTTTAAGCAGTTTAAGGCCTTTGCTGAGAACCAGAGCGAAAGGAAGATCAAAACCCTGCGAGACGACAAGGGAGGGGAGTACATGAGCAATGCCATGCTCGAATACACCAAATCATGCGGTATAGAGCGCCAGCACACTGTCCGAGCGCGCCCACAGCAGAATGGAGTCGCAGAACGTGCTAATCGCGTCCTATCTGAGCGGATTACAGCCATGCTCAAGGAATCTGGCCTGGCCATGGCTTTCTGGGGCGAAGCACTTGCTGCTCTTGTCCATGTGTGGAACAGGTGTCCCACAGCAGCTTTGGATAACTCGACGCCTTATGAACGGTGGAATGGGAGCAAACCGAATGTTTCCCACTTCCGTGTGTGGGGATCTACTGCCTATGTGCACATCCAAAGGGACAAGCGTGACGCTTTGTGCCCTCATTATGAAAAGTGCGTCTTTATAGGCTATCCTGATAGCTACAAAGGTTGGAAATTCTATAATCCGACTACCAAGCGCACAATCATCTCGGAACACGCTGATTTCGACGAAAGGAGCGCTTCTGGGCCTAATCCAACCATTAGCACATCTAAGCGTGACTCTACACTCGAGCGTGACTCTACATCGAGTCGACCTCATTCCATTCCATACCACCCACCAACTATCGACTATTCGTCTAATGATGGCGACTTGGACGCTCCTGGAGATCCTCATCCTGGGGGGGTCCCTAATCCTCCCGATGCGCAGGATGAACATCCCCAAACACCCTTACCAGCTCCTGCTCCACCGCTTTCACCAGTCCCAGAGACTCCACAACCATCCCCATCACCAGAACTTGCTCCAAAGCCTGAACTAGTCGAAATAGAGCGACCACCTAGTCCCATAGGCATAGGAGCGCGCCTACCTCATAGAACTCGCCAACCACCTCGAGATTGGTGGAGACTGAGCCCTGCTCAACTTGTGGACGACTCCGAGGACTCTG
>JBBPMF010000414.1:0-28207 GCA_038090175.1 Austroboletus eburneus | reverse complement strand
GGAACCTGGATCAAATTTGTATGCGTCATGAACGTATGTTGACGGCCTTGTTCGAAAGGCAACAGGAACAGCACCCCCTTGTGCAAAGTGTTGCTGATATCATCCTCGAATGTGGGCTTGCTCCCTTGCGCAGGTGTTGAGATCTGGCTCAACGTTTATCAGCCGCCTTTCAATTCCAGGGAGACTATGAATCTTACATCAAGCATTACCCCCTCGCCGAGCAGCGGCACCGCACCGAGCTCAAGTACAATAAGCGCTACCAGGAGTTTATGCAATGGTGTTCGCAAGATCCGCGAATCAAAAAGAGAGATCTGATCACTTTTCTATCGCGCCCTGTGACACGTCTTCCACGGCTAAACCTTATTCTTGAACATATACATAAATTGACGGACACCAATCACCCGGACTCTGAAGATCTCCCTGTCATTTTATCTATCCTAAATGACTTTTTGAAGAGCACTCAACCCGGAATCGAGGCTGCGGAAAATAAAGTAAAGTTCTGGGATCTTTGCGAGAGCTTGGTGTTCAATAAAGGGGAATTAATTGTAATACTTTTTTTCCTCGCTCTGTCCGTCCATGCCCATGTCTATTTCAGGAGCTGGATCGGTACAGCGATGCCCGATCGTTTATTTATGCCGGGACATTGGCTCGCAGATCTAAATCCGAAATGGATTGGAACCCTTGGTATGATCTCTACATAGCATTACTAGACAACTTTTGTGCGTGCTCCCGTTTACAATCTCCTTTCTTTACTAATTGCGTTGCAGTGCTCATAACAAAGGAAGAAAAACGGGGCGGGGTAGTGAAACGTCTGGTTATTTCTAGGGTACGTGGTCTTTTTAATCTCAAGAATTGAAGTGCATTTGCAGACTTTGTATCTAGCCCATCCCATTAGAGTACCTTCGGTTGGGCAGCTTTGAGGACCCTCCCGACAGCAGGAAAGAGCGCGTCGAAGAAGGTAGTATATTGGACAGTTTGCGAGGTGCTTATCGCTCGATCTATCCATTTACGATCTACCATGCGGCTGAGAAATCTGTACGACGATACACATTATACGCATCATCCGAATCCATCAGAAAGAAGTGGTACGATGCTTTGGTAGATGCCAAGGGAGTCGACGATGTCAGACACGAGGCAGATCAGGTAATGTAACAGCTCGCATTCTAGAACCTTTACTCAGAATATGTGGTTTACAGTGGTTTGTGCTTAATGTCTTCGAGGATGGTGCCTTTCGGGTCCCCGGGAGTAAGATGGCTCGAAATGCGGCGCTGAAGAGACCACTATCTGGTCGAGTAATACAGGCGGTATCCTTTGGTATGTCCAAATCGATGGCAACAGTAGCAGGTCTCCTGACTGTTATCAGTTGCTGGTGGCGGAAAAGCCTTTATGGTCGTCAGTTGTTCAACAGGCATATTCGTGGGTCGCAAGGGCGAAAGTAATGATCTCTGTGCCTCCCAAGTTATGAGATGCTCACAACGTCATTAGCTTATCGAAAGCTATTGGCTTTTGAGAATGTCAAGAGCATTATTGTGCTTCAGGACTTCAACAAGATAATCATTCATCATGAAACTTATCTGCTATCCTATTCGCTGGAAGTGCTCGCGCGAGTCTCCCAGTACCAGTCGCCACCAAGCAGCCTCGACGCGTCTCTCGAGACGATTGCAGGCCAGACCGGCAGTGTCGTTTGTTGCCAGGCAGGAGAGATGGAGGGCAGGACTATTGGTAAGACTAGTTGACTTTCGCGCAGTTGTCTGTCTGACAAATACTATTTCCAGTTTTTTACGCCCTGAAAAACTTCTTGCAAGTTACTGTGCATGCTGTGGAAGCGTGTCATCCCTTTGAAATTCGTGTAACCTCACCACGGAGTGCACATCCTGGTTTTATCTCTTTCCGACCTTATGGTGAAGTATGAGGTGTTTCCTTTATCGGGTTGATGGAGAACGACATCTGAACCTTGTTTTAGGCCTTGTATGTTCCCAAGGACGTATTCGCTATTACGCCTCTAGCGAAGACGGTTACGATTTGCACGGAACGAGGTGTCGTCATCGCAAACCCAACCAGGTACGCAGTTCAAATTTGCACCGCCTTATGTTTACCATGTAATTGCAGTCCTTCTGTAACCCTGGTCCCCGACTTTGGCAACGCTTCACATGATTCTGCAATAGCAGACCTCAAAACCCGATGCGAAGCCGCTAAACCTCTCGGACTCATTAGACATGATGCCACGGAACTCATGGTAGTCTACGATAGTGAGTGAAATCTCCGATTTTCCGCCCTTCAGCTCAAGCTCGCTTGACAGCAATGGGTTGCTATATCACTAAGCGCGGACAACCTACCCGTGATTCCTCGTTCATTCGTTGGGAGATCACGGCAACTTCTTTCGTATACCGCGCCCCTAATGTTCTACTTTTCTCTCCGGAATTCATCGAAATCAGGGATGTACAAACGTGTCTGCTCAAGCAGGTGATCGAAGCGGTCGATATACGCCTGCTCGTCCAATCGTCACTTTCACGTGGACCTTTGCTAGTTGCGATGCGGGGTCACAAGGACGATGATGACGGGTTGAGCGATCGGATCGTCGAGCTTGTGGAAACTGCGGAAATCACGCCGAAAACACCGACGGCGGGATCGTATAAAACTATGGAAGCGATGTGGGATGAATGGGACATGTAACACTTAGATATACACCAAGTAATTTATCGTAAAGCTGTCTTTCGGTGTATGTACAAGTCTATATAATACAGCCGAGGCTATTTTCGATTTGGCCCGCCCTACTTTACTGTGTTAGCTTGATACCATCATCGTTTTCGCATCGGTACAGGAACGGTGATGATCGAATGTGATTGGTGAAGACGTGAATGCCTGTATGCAGTTGGAATAAGATAGACGTGTCGCCTGGGTGGAAATTCTGTGGGTTTCAGGAAACGGAGGGTCGACACAAGCTTCACTGAAACCCGAATTTTTTGATCAAGCCTTATATTAGAGTTGCAGCGGGCAAAATACACAGAATGCGTCAATATATTACAGCACTGCAGATAATTCGGTTGTATCCTATTACAACGCTATCCTCATGTGCCAGTTCGTCCAATGTGCCAATGGTTGAGAAAATCTGGCTCATTCGTCACAGATATCTTCATAGTAGTACATGCTCGGGTCGATTCCTAGGTCTTAATAATTCTTCTTCTCCAATTCAGTATTAACAACGAATGCTACAGGCTTTATGTCTTGACATGTTTTCGTCCTTAGTCGGCGGTTCCCGACATTCAAACGCCGACGAATGTCACTTTGGCAGCCAAATCCCTAACTTTCTGAGATAATGACAATGTCTGACACTGAAGCACATTCGAACGCGCAGGAAAATAAGTTTGTCGTCGTTGAGCGGTGAGAGGGAACTTGCTCCACCTGGTCAACCTCCTCCGTGCTTACTGCACTCGCCAGGCCGACGGCACGCGTTGTACTCCCGTCTTCGGAGGATCACGACGACGGACCCGAGTATGAATCGGCCCACGAAGACGTGGAGGAGGATGAAGAGGATCCACTCGAAGACTTTCCTGACGACACGGACGTGCGTGATTTAACTATGTTTCTTATCCTGTATGCGATCTGTCATGTTTCACGTAGGAACTTGAGCTTGTGCATGCGCGTGTAAGCTCGCTTGGGCCGCTTCGATTACAACGCTTCGCAGGGAATCTGAGACGGCTGTGTCTTCGACAAAATGCCGTGTCGTTCCTCGACCCGGAGGTGTTTTGCCAACTGCAAAAGCTGGAAGAACTGGATCTGTACGACAACAAGATCAAGGCGGTTGATGACGCGCTCGATCAGATGTCTTCGTTGATGTTCGTCCCTCGTTCACACAGAATATTGACATATGAAACTGGTGACGTTTGACAGCACGTTGGATCTCTCCTTCAACCTGCTGCGAAGTATACCAGATAGCATCGCTCGTTTACGATCGCTGCGGACAGTGTATTTTGTCCAGAATCGAGTGTCAAAGATAACGGGCCTCCAGTCGTCTGTGTCGCTGACGAGTCTGGAGCTTGGCGGGAACAGGATCAGGGTACGTTAGGAGTGGTGTTCGTTGTGTCTGATCTATGCAACACAGTTTTTTTTGTAGCGGATAGAGGGGCTAGACGCCCTCGTCAACCTGGAAGAGCTATGGTTAGGGAAAAACAAGCTCTCGAGACTCGAGGTATGTGCGGCGATCATGTGGTTGATGTACTGACTTCCCAACGTCGCAAGAACTTGGACAAGCTCAAGAGTCTGAAGATTTTGTCTCTGCAATCTAATCGTATTACCAAAATTGAGAATGTGGAAGCATTGGAAAACCTCGAGGAACTGTATCTCAGTCATAACGGGATTGAGAAAATAGAGGGTCTGGAGCACAATGTACGTGACTTTGACACAATCAGGGCGTTATGACAACTCTTTCTTCAGAAAAAGCTCAAGACACTGGATCTCGGCACGAATTTCATCCCTGCGATAGAGAATGTCTCGCATTTGACACTACTAGAAGAACTTTGGGTACGTCATTCAGAGGGAATAACCACCTTGCTGAACGATATATCTCTCGTTTCATCTAGTTGAACAACAACAAGATTCCTCATCTAAATGCACTCGAACCACAGCTCAGGCATTTGACGTCGTTGGAGACTATCTATCTCGAAGGCAACCCATGTCAGGAATTGGAGGGCGCCAATTATCGACGAAAAATCATGCTCTCTCTTCCGCGAGTGAGGCAGATTGATGCTACGTGCGTTTTTGGATTCGGGCCTACGGTTCTGGATGCTAACGCAGATGTGCACCAGGTTTGCAAAACCATTATAGAGCCGTGTGCCATTTTTGGAGTCGCCTTGGTTAGTTCGTTGTTGGACACGAATATGGTCGTTTGTTTCACTCGAGTTCTCAAGTACGGAGGAAAGCAATTTATTTCGTCATAATATTAGTCATGAATTTATTTCGTAGGGACAAATGATCCTTGCATCTCGTAACGTTGTCGAAATTTTGGCCATACCATTAGTTGTTTGTCCCAAGTCTACTTATGGATTACTGTGACATTCAAGTTGACAGTCATGGGACATAGTAACTCAGTGCCAGCTGAATCATCCATAAGCATGAAGGGCGACGACAGCAAGCAGGATAGCAAAAGAGAAGAAGCGCCTCCTCCCTACGCCGCCTCCTCCGGGCGCCCTCCGTCGGGCTACCGCATCGCGCTCGGCGACAGCACGCCCTTTCCCAGCAGCACGGCCACCAAAGCGCCTCCATGCTACGACGAAGGCGGGACCTCGCGACCCGTCTTTATCGGCTCTGCGATATTCAATGCGTCCATACATCCGTGCAAGATCGTTCCGCATCTCGCGGCCCCCTGCCACGTCCCCTATGGCGGCTCTGAGATCGAGCACAGAGGCCAGTACGACCTCCTCCCGTTTGATCCAGATACGATGGAGTGGGTCCCGACGAGCCTCGGGCGCCTTCCCGTGAACCGCGTTCCCATAAAGGGCGGCTACGAGGAGAACGGCGCACACCTGTTCCACGCCATGGCGACCGTGCGCGGGGTCAAGGTCCCCGGTAAGACTGGGCAACACCTCGTACGTGCTCGTTTCATGTAGCTGTCACTCACTGATCGGTGCTCTAGGGTGGATGCAACGTCGCTTTCGGCGGAGTGGAGCATGTCATCACGCGCGGGTACGACATATTGTGAGTTCGGTCCGACTTTTTATTGTCGATGCTTGCCCAACGTGGAACAGGTGCTGGAGATGAATCTCGTGGTCATGCGTCTGATTGGCGATGTACTTTTTTTTTACGCTAACACTTTACAATACGTGGTCGATGTATCCGTCTTATCGTGTTACCTCGGCCGGCTGTGATGCGCTCTGTTGTGCTGTTTGATGGGGTTGCAACATGCCTGCGCCCAAAGCCTGGGTGCGGAACGCCAGTCCACGGGTCTTTTCGATGACCGACTGGTACACTGGTAGCGGTGACCGATGGATCTCAATCACGTTCTTGGGCAAAAACGTTGGCATGAGGACGCTTGTTGATTGGGCTCATACGCTCACCTTTTCTAGATCAATCTTTGCATCGGCGCCCATCCGGGTTTCACGGATGAGATTGACGATCCACTTTTCGCCCTCGTCTTTGGTCAGATTCAGTCTCTCCGAGAGATCCCTGTAAACGTTTGAGTAACATCCGATTCGTTCGAGGACGAGACGTACCCGATGTCGATGCGTTGATGTATGCGGCAGTATGCCTCGCTGATCAAGTAGCGCGCATTGTCTAAAAACTCTTCTCTAAAATCCCCCAGGAAAAAGTCGTCCCCAACGACACGCTCTGCAACTGCCAACTCCCGTTGGGCAGCTTCGAAATCGAACTCGGCGTAGAGTTCCTTGAGGAAAGACGTGATGGGATCTTGATATTGATACTCTTCCATTTGAATGACTTTGACGATTTCGCGGATGGAATGCCGCACGCGCGAAGCGCTCGTGTTTCCGGTGGCGGATTTGCGCGAGAGAATCGCAGCGGTAGCAATGTACCGCAGAATCCAAGGACAAGAAGTCTGGATAGTATTAAGATAAGTGGGGGAAAGGAAAGTCTCGAGAAGAAGTGTGCGCCCTTGGGGGTGATTGAAATAGACAAAGAGCGACCAGTGCACGAGCCACGTCCGCGAGTGCAATTGGGCAAGTGCGGCGGACTCGGTAGGGTTCGTCAACAGGGATGACGACGAACGAGAATCGACCACGTCTCGGAGCGTGTTAAGCTCTTCGAGAGCGACATCCCACTTTCCTGTCAAGATGTCTGACGCGAGTTTTCCCCAGTGTGCAGATGTGTTGAGCTCGGAGTCGGTGGAGAGCACGCGGAAGTGGTACAGATAGTCTGCCGCACCGCTGTAGTTTCCGTATGTGTACTGGAACTGACCAAAGTTGTACAGCGCGGTGATTTGCTCTAGCGTGAGCTGAAAGAGGCGGGCTGAGCAAGTCACGAGCACAGGTCATCGAGAGGGCATACGTTGTAATTGTCCTTGAGATATTGCAAGTTTTGATTCTTGTCCTGGCGCAGTGCTTGTGCGACGTCTGGATTTTCGATCACGTCGAGAACAGCCTGGGCTTCCTGCTGTAGTCGCTCGTTTGTCGAGACGGCTCGCTCTCGCTTTCCTGAGAATTCTTTTTAAAAAAAACAGACATCAGACTCATTCGAGGTGGATCGCGGGTCGAGACGGACCTTGGGGGACCTCTTCGTCTGGGTAGAGCTGTTCGAAGAGACTGACGGCGTAATCGACCATGTTGGTGCCCTTGGCAAGCTCATACTGTGCTGCCTGGACCTGTTCTACTGGAAATAGGGATGTCTCGACGAGATGGGCGAGCAGTGGAAATGCGAGATGGCGGTCCAGGCACGAAATGATCGTCTTGGAGAGATCGTACTCGGCCATTTTCTTTTTTTTCTAGACGACGCAAGTCGATCAAGGATAAAATCAGCACAGCCACTGACACCGGCGGAAGGGTTGCTCGCTTTGCGGCTTTCGTTGCCACCAACACCATGAGCGCCATCACGAGAAATCTCCCCTGGTTCATTGCAGACCTTGGAACTGCAGTCATCGGCGAGGCAAGTATGTCTGTCATATCTACTTGCTCGTGGGCCGACTTTCTTTTCCAGAAGTGCTACAAGTCTCTCGTCGAAAACCTCGACCTCGCCGATGTAGACTGTCTGAAGTACTCACTCTCAAAGGGCCTCGGTCTCGGCATCGTCGTCGGGGGCTCCATTATGAAGGTGCCCCAGCTTATTCTCAGTAAGTTTTCCCAAATCGTCGCCGGCGTCTCAAATTTATCCCGCAAACAAGTCCTGTCCGCGCAGTCTGCACGCGGCCTCTCCCTGCCCTCATACATCCTCGAAACCCTTGCATACGCCATCACGACGTCTTATTCGTACAGGAACGACTTTCCCTTTTCTACCTATGGAGAGAACTTTTTCCTCACACTCCAGAATACCATTATTACATTTTTAATCGTGTACTTTCCCTCCGCACCACTACGCAAGGCCCAAAATACCGCGGGAAGACTTGCCCTCACAGCCGTAGGGATGGTTGCTTCTGCAGTCACTCTCAACGTTGCCCCCAAGGAGACCCTGGCACTCTTCCAAGTCGCTACTCTTCCTCTCTCGTTGTTCTCAAAGCTCCCTCAAATCGTGCAAAACGCTCGTTCCCGCTCGACAGGCCAGCTCTCGGCCTTTGCTGTTGTATCCCAAATCGCCGGGTGCCTTGCCCGCCTCTTCACCACCGCTACCGAAGTTGGCGATATCATCGTGACCGCCGGGTTTGCCCTAGCCTTAATTCTGAACATCGTAGTCGGAGTACAGATGTGGATGTTCTGGGGCAAAGACGACAAACAGGTGTTCTCAAAGGTGTCTGAAAAGGAGGATTGGTCACAGGCGAGGAACCAAAAGGTTGACGTCGTCGTCCCCCCCAAGGTTCCGCCTCCCCCCCGACACGCTACCGCGTCTCCTTCAGGCAGGAAGTGGGCACGCAAACTTGATTAGATAGATTCCTGTATTTGCCCTGGGAACGACTATTATTTATTGAGCGGACATGACCAAGAACCCCTGCCCGAACGCCGCGTGCAGTTCGAGTTACCGGACGGGCCGTCGTGGTTTCTGACTCTCCACCCACTTTCTCCACCATTCCGGCGTCGACGCCGCACGCGCCTCCTGCCAACTATGTACCTTGTCCGGGTCAGTTTTGAGGAATGACTCGAGCAAATCGACTAAAAATTTAGCATCCCCTTGGGCCCCTGACTTTATTGACATGGAGGTGATCTGAGTCTCGTCCAGGTTCATGCTCTAGATAGTCATAATTTGACGTATGCGACATGAATATCTGGCATCCTTACCTTGAGGATCGACTTGAAAAAGGAATGAGCGCGGCCCATATCTAGCCACTTGTGTACAGGATCCACTTCTTCCCTTGTCCATTCGCGAATTCTCGGATCCTCCATGTCGATCGGGTGTCGAGCTCGCATAGAAGCGGGGGCATTTCGTTGCTGAAGCTTGTCGTTCAACCACGACGATAGTTCGTCGGAAAGATGGTCGCGCATTGGGCTGACTACAGTTGCACGGACCTCGGCATCGTCCGGAAGACTTCCGACTTCTATGTAATCGTCTTGGCCAGCCACGAGCTCTTCAAACGGAAGCCGGACGCTGTTTTCTGGATCGGGGTGAGGGATATGAATATAATGGACTCCCTGAAATAGAAATAATTATAATTTCAAAATGAGCTGTCCATTAGAACGCTTACAGGTTCGCCGTGGGCTGCTAATATCATAGTCACGGGTGGCCAGGGTTCTCGTGAAACGTATTGTACAAGATATACTGGCAAAAGGACTGGGTAAGCAGCGGCCTGGAAAACGGTTTAGAACCAAGGTTCGTATCTGTTGGGTATTAATGGGCGTACAAGGTTCATCTTGACAGATTGTGGACTGAAACGTATGTTTTCACTGACGACGGATTCGGCGTAGGAGAGGGTGCGTGCTCTATCGAGGATATCGAATGGTAAAACGTTGTATGGGAGACACATCACATCGAGTCCCCACTGATTCGCTAATTCGGGAGAGAATGGCTTGGCGAGTTCGATGTCTCTGGGCGGATCACGGACCAGAATACGACCAAAGTCCATGTTAAATCCTATGCGATACTTTGGAATGCAAAATTCCAGGAAGAAAGATGAATGTAAGCGTACCTGGTAGATACCTATATAACGACGATTAGCACCGAGGAATGATGGTCCTTATTTACCTACGAGTTCTCGAACTGTACTGTAACAGTTTCGCTCTACCAACGATGTGAGGGTGAATTTGCAAACAGGATCGTGTGACGAACCTGAGATTCTTCCTTGTCAGACTCTGAAGATAGCCAAGCCGTGGCCTCAAGCTCAGCACGTACGAACCAAGTCGGAAAGTAGACCGGCTGGATGCGCGTTGGTCGAAGCGACTTGAAACCGCCCATGGGGAAAAACTTTGCGAGAATAGATGCAATCACTGTGGCGAACGAGACGTTGGGCTGACCCTTGGCCGATCGGCCAACAAAGCCTGCCACTGAGGCAGCGGCACCGATATGACGAATGACATCTTCCGGAGAGATAGCAAAGGGGATTGCTGGAAAGACAAGGTCAACGACATGTTACTTGAGAAAGAGACTGAATGGCGACCTCTGACTTTGGAGTGATAAATTGGGACGGTGTCCGAGTAATGTCTGCACCGACACCGGAAGGCTCTCCACGCAAAATGTGTCCGGGCCAACATTGCCCGCTCGACGTTCAAGACTTGTTCGCTGGTGAGTAAATACAAGTCCAGATCACGTGCCAACGCGACATACGTGTCTGCAATGATCTTGTCCTAACGACCACTAGCTCTCATTGACCCAGCATCGATGCCAGCCTCGTTTATGCTGGTTCTCGTCCTCCTCCTGGCCCTTTCTGCCTTTGTTGGCGCAGCGGATCTCTACAAATCACTAGAGCGTCAGTCCAAGGCGCGCATTAAACGGTGCAGCCTGTATATTGACTGACGGGTCATTTCCAGTCTCTAGGCATGCCTCTGAACAAGATATAAGAAAGGCCTACAAGCGCCTCAGCCGTAGATATCATCCCGACAAGAACAAAGACCCGGGAGCAGAAGAAAAGTTTGTCGAAATAGCACATGGTAACGCTCATTCTGGCTTATGTTGAAGCAGGACTGACAACGATTCCAGCTTATGATGTGCTATCTGATGCGACTGTGAGTCCAGCCCCAAGGATGTAACCACCATGTCTCATCATCACAGAAACGACAAATTTATGACCGGCACGGCGAAGTAATTTGATTGTCGGCTTTTTTTTGGCTCGAGCTGACAAGTTACACAGGAAGGCTTGCGTGCTCACGAGGGTGGGCAACAGCAACATGCCAATCCATTTGACATATTTTCCAGCTTTTTCGGTGGTGGATGTGAGCCTTCCGCGATACCTCCTGCGCTACGAGCTTGGCTTACCCATACCACGCCGTAACATAGTCGCGCAGCAACAACAAACACGTCGCGGACCCACTGTCATGATGGAACTGGAGGTCCCTCTTAGCGATATGTATGTGTTTCTACCTGCAGTCGTGCAGTGGCTTACCATTCTTCAAGGTACAAGGGTGCTAACATCGATGTGCGTTTTTCCATTGACCGCTGCGATGCAAACGTTGACGTATACATGTCAGTTTTCATTGAGAAAAAATGTCCTCTGTGACCATTGCAGAGGTTCTGGCGCGGCATCTGACGGCGACATCCACACCTGTCGTGGATGTGGAGGATCTGGTGTCAAGATGGTCAAGCAGCAGATATTCCCTGGCATGTTCGCCCAAACTCAAGCTACGTGCAATGAGTGCGGTGGACGCGGCAAGGTTATTGTAAAGAAGTGCCCGCATTGCAAGGGCGAAAAGGTTGTTGAACACGTGCAACACTACACACTGGATATCGAGCCCGGCATGCCCGAGGGACACGATGTCGTATTCGAGGGCGAAGGAGACGAAAGCCCAGATTGGGAACCCGGCGACGTTATTATACGCGTGCACAGTAAGAAAGAGGCAGGCGGCTGGTGGAGGAAGGAGAGCACACTTTATTGGAAAGAGACGATTGGCGTTGATGAGGTACGTGTCGGATCCTATCCATCGACATCGTGGGTACTAAATACCCTGTTTTTCCAGGCTTTACTTGGTTTCAAACGCAACGTCACTCACCTCGACGGTCATATAGTAGAAATTGATCGTACGTCCGTTACACAGCCTGGTGAGTTCTATGAACATTGGTTTCTACCCATTTCTTACACCTTTTCAGGTTACGTACAGGAATTCGAGGGGGAGGGGATGCCCTTGTTCGAACAGTCCGGACATGGCAGCATGTATATAGAATACAGCGTCGTCCTCCCTGTGGAACTAAACTCGGATATGCGTCAAAGTAAGGCACCGTACCACTTTTTGAGACGATCGATAACTCATTCCTCCGCACGACAGAACTCGGCCAAGTTTTCTACGGGTCTGGAACCGGTCACAGTAGGGACGAGCTGTAGCACGTAGATAAGCCTAGATAAGTAATCTCGTTACCATATTAGGCCGTGGGAGGACCCGGCCCTAAAGTGATACAGTTAGTATAAATACCATGCTGGTGCGACTAACATTCTCTCGGGAAACCCCTTCGGTGTGTGCTGCGGAGTCGCGCTGCGTAGGTTGCCCTCTTTGATTGCTCCTCTGGTAACTGACGTATGGTTGTCAGCCGTTGTCTGTTGGCGCTCTTGTTGGAGGTTTGTCTACGCTAGATCTGTTTCCAGTCAGGTTGACTCACTCTTCGCAGTGCGAGGGAATAGGGAGCGTCGTGGAGGCAGCTCCCTGGACCTATTACCATCGATGATGTCTAGACGTTGCAGTCGACTATATCACGATGGAAGACTTGATGCTGGCTCGTAGAGTCAGCGGATGAGTGCGTACTATTCTCGATTTGAGGGCGATGATGGCTTACTCCCGTACGACAGTCCGGTGGCTTACGTTGGTCTTACAAGTGCACTTGCTTCGAGTCGGCCTGGCGAGTGAGCCAAGGGCAGAGTTAAGAGGTTGTCTTGTCGTGACTGGTGTTTGCACCAAGTTTTCGGGAGGATTTGCGCTTTTTGCGAGATGCTCCCGTTTGTTGTCCCAAATTAATTACCCCAGGCCATTTGAAGTCTCGGAGGATTGTTGTGGGTGGATTCGTCTTCCTGTGACTGTCGTCTGAGCCTACATTACATGTCAATTGTGTTATGTAGTCTACTAAATTCTTTTTCCTTCAACGTGTGGATGTAAAGCGTGAGAAGCTAAGTTCCCGACTCCCACGAAGTGGAGGAGGGCTTTGTCGTGTGCAAACATCTGTGTTCTGTTATCTAAATTGAAACCTGTGCTCGCACTCCCATACATCATCCGCCGTCTGTGTTTGATACCTAATTGGTCGTCGCTTTGAGCAGCGCGGGGTTTAGCCAGCGAAAAAACGAGTGACAGCGACTGAAAATACAGCAGTAACACTAAATAACTTTGGGAAAATATTTCGTTACATGATACCTGTTTTTCTCAAAAAACTATTCACAATGATTAGCATAGATAAGCCTAGATTAGTTATCTTGCTATCATATGAGGCCGGGAGTCCGACCCTAAAGTGATTCAGTTACTATAAATACCATGCTGGTGCTATCCACGCCTCTCGGGAAACCCCTTCGGTGTGTTCTGCGCATGCGCTACGTACGTTGTCCTCACCGATTGCGTTTCTGATAGCTGATGCGTGGTTGTCAGCACCGTTGTCTAATGTTTGCGCATGTTGAAGGCTTACCCGGGAAACCCGATAGCTTATCAGCACCGTTGTCTGCTGTTCGTGCTCTTTTTGTTGAAGGTTCGTCTACGCTAGATCTGTTCTCAGTCTGACTCACTCACTCTTCGCAGTGCGACGGATGCGCAGTGTGATGTATAAGGAATGTGCGGAAATAGCTCTCCTGAGCTTTTACCGTCAATGATGGCTGGACGTCGCAGTCGACTTAGGACCACCGCACGACAGTCATGTGGCTTACACTGGTCGTACAAGTGTACCTGCTTCGAGTCGGTCTGGAGAGTGAGCCAAGGCCAAAGTTAAGAGGTCGTCTTGTTGCAACTGGTGTTTGCAACGCCAAGGATTTGCGCATTTGCGCGATGAAGTTCCCGTTTGTTGTCCCAAATTAATTACCCCAGGTCACTTAAAGTCTTGGAGGAATATGGTTACTGGTGGATTCGTCTTCCTGTTACTGTCCTCTGAGCCTACATTACATGTCAAGTGTGTTATGTAGTTGACTAAATTCTTTTCCCATAAACTTGGTGTGGGTTAGGGCAATGTGTCGTTAAGTATGACTACACGATACATGCATGAAAACGAAGAGGTTCCTCTGGGTCATGCCTTCTGCAACATGAGCTGCACTGTACACTCGTCAGTGGGACTGATGACGCACCAGGTACTTATATGATTTGCGGTCGTCACACCGCTCCAAATACTCTCGCTAAATCATAAATCATGAGTACACGCTACAACGAAGTCATTAAATCTCACGTCTATCAATGTCTCGATTCTCTTCTTGATATCTTGGGGATTAGGCTGGAACCGTGTTGCAAGCTGCCGGGTGACTTCATTGATGAGATCATTGTGGATCATCTGTTTCCGATCCTTCATCACTCGCACAATGCAGGCCTACGACCGCGATTATCGTCAAATGGCCACGACGCAGCAACATCGCTAAAGTCATACCTCGGTTTGGTATTGCCGCTCTTCGTCGATCCTGTCCCGAGTCTCCTTGCGTTCCTCCGTACTCTCGACTTTAGCGGATACAGTCCCTATCTTGATTCTCTGCATGGGGCACGTAAAGTTGCTGTTGAAAGAAAACGAGTCGCCAGAATGGATGTCCCGTCCCGGCGGATGCTTTTTTAGAACTTTGTGTTTGGCGCAGGCGAGCGATTGAAGGTGGCGCTGCAGCTCGTGTTCTGGTATCGACGTCGTGTTCTTGATTTCCTGTTCGGGTCGGACTTTTTAGTTGGCGCGTCCTCGCTGCACACACACACATACCTCGTACGTCAAGAAACCGTCCTCTTCCACGTCCTCGAAAAGGAGGAGAATGACGAGAGCAAACGTCGCCACGTTCAAATCATGTTTCCGAGCCTTGAACTGCACGCGGACGTCCGCATTTCCGAGGGACGGTTGCCATGTTAATCGTCGGCCCGAGTGACGGGAGAGATAATAGTGCTCAAAAGACTTGCAGGATTTCGACAGAGTCTCGGGAAGGACACAGGTGGGTGCAGTATGCGACATGGGCCAAAACGTCGACGTCATGACCGTCACCGATATTTCCAGCTCGGGAGGCTAAGAGAAATACGTTGAGTTTCTCTTCGAGCGAACTCGGAAACTTGCTCGACGTACCGACACGTTCTGGAGGCACTGCCGATACCCTTGCATAGTTTCAGAAGAAATCTTCATGTCGTTGAACATGCCCTCCAATTTCTGTGTAAACTGGTAGCCACATTCGACTTTGAGCTTCGCCAGCATGCCATGCTCCGCATCATCCGAAATGGATCGCCCAAAAAGCAGACGCCTCGCGAGATGATTCTTGTAGTAACGTTCGAACGTATCCTTTTCGGTGATGTATCTGAAAACCGTGATCGTCTTGTCCAGCACTAAGTCAACCTCGATGTCTGTTTTCTACGGGGAAAATAGTGAGAAGTCGACACGTTATCGCAACATCATATCAACCTACACCCTTGAGGCCTTTTTTCAGATTTTCATCAATAAACAAGGAAATATATTCAGCCGCTTTCTCGTTAAGATTGATAAAGTCTTCGAAAGCCTGTACAGCCATTAGTGAGAGGGGGAAAAAAAAGAAGAGATGGCGATGCAAAATACCTCATTCAGTGCACTCTCCACCTCCCGATGACTTTCAAAAGCCTGCTTCCACAACCGGTCGAACGTATCCTTGAGGTCTAGGACGTCTTGCACCCATTTCAACGCCGTTGTGAGCATCTGAGGTAGGCCACGTTGTTTTCCTTTTCCCTTTCCTTTTCCCTCGGCTTCGTCGTTTTCAACGTCGACGTCTTCTGTGATATCGGTAGCGACTGAAGATTGGTTGATGTCCTTGCCTCTGCGTAAAACAGAGTCTTTGAGGGAACGCCTCAGAGTGGGAAGACCAGTGGGGACCTTCGTAAAGAGTCGGTATAGGCGATTGAGGTCCTCCACTTTATCCAGGTCAATCATTGAGTTGAGCCCAGAATAAGGCATGCCGATGATAGTAGATAGATTCTGGGTCAACAGGTACTGTTCGAGCGTTCCGAGTAATGGACCACTCGTTTGGGAATAGAGATAATGATGTGTTCTCGATGTTTCAGACTCGAACCGTCCCTCGGCCTAGACGACATGCATCAGTAAATAAAGACGATACGACCACAACGACGAAAAAAAAAGAGAGACAGACTCTTCGCAAATATTCCGAGGCATCACAATTCGATACCAGACGCTGTGCTTCGGCCTTGTAAAACACCTCACTTGCGGAAAGAATGGCCGGTTCTAGATCCCTTTTATAAACCGTCCTCCCCTCCTGATCGACGATGAGCTGCAAGAGCACATCGACACACTCCTTGACGGCCGAACGGCTGATCACGTATCCATCGCGTTCGATCTGAATCAGCGTCAGAACGGCAGAAACGACGTGATCCTGTATCGGAGGGCGGACGATGCATTTCAAGAAAAGATCGAGACCCGCGTCCCATATTTCAGGCACGTCGTTCGATTTCGTGTACACGCGATCCTGACACCGAGTGAGCCCGTCATACATATGCAGAAAGAAAAAAGGAAAAAAAAAAGAGAGAGAGAGATGAGACATGCCATGTACTTGAGAATGTCCCGCAATTTGGACATGTTTCCCGTGTGATCGTCCCACACCCGCCTCAACGCACGCAGGAGCTGCTCGGCTTCTTGGCCTTGCTGCATGGGATCGTTGCTGCTGCGGTTGGGAAACGTGGGGATGATCTGCTCCTCGGCGAGCCTTTCGACGTTCTCTGTCACAAGCTGACAGACGCCCGTGTACAGCATGGAACCATTCTTGTAGAGAACCATGTTATACGCATACCGGTAGTTCTCCTCGAAGGAGAGCTTGGACGCATTGTGGTTATGGATCTCGCGTATGTTCTTGGATAGCCGATTCCATGTTTCCTCCGGAGATACTTCGGCCTCGTGCTGTGGATTCTAAATTGAAAAATTCTCGAATGATTCTCGAATGGCGCACCTTCCGTGGCGCTTTCTGTGCGAGCAAGATGGTCAGAGTGCGGTATGACGCGTTGAGGAAGATCTTGGACCCACGATTTTAGGCTTAGTTGCGCGGCGTGCTTCAAGAAAACATGTCGAATGGTGAACAGATTCCTGAATAAGGGACTCACTTGATGCCATTCCTCAAAAACCGGCAATATGTTGTTCCGTCAGCATACCGTAGTAGTAGCCCGAATGAGGGTCATTTGTTTATCCTTGTTAGATCTCAAAGCCTTTGCCAAATAAACCCCAACCTTCGCAGCCTCGTCAACAGCAATACGATCTCATTAGAAGACATATGGCTAATGTATGCTACGAAACACCCTGAGAACGAGATGCTTTCACAAACTCAGAAAAGTATTTTCTAAATGCTTTGTTGTCCAAATCCCGCAACTTTCCCGTAAACTCCAAAGCCGCATCTGGGGGCCAATTTTGCGACGGTAAAAACACGCGTACAAAGAAGTCGTAGGCCTCCAGACCCCTAGTTCTGCATACGACTTGCAGAAAATTAGCTATCTCTAGCAGTACCTTGAGAGGTTTGTCAAAATCGGAAACTTGCACAAGTTTCTCGGCTTACCATGAGCATTTGCCCGTCCTTGGGATTGAATTGAGGTGAGGACAAAACCATAAAGGCGGCAGGAACCAAGCGCTCGTAAACGAAACGCTCGAATCCAGGCAAACTCTGTGGTATGGGTGCATTCCCATCAGTCGTTGATGGTTGTGGATTACACCAAACTTGTACACAGCGTCCAAAGAAAGAGAAGGCAGATTTTTGGCTATGCGGGTCAGTGATGTCTTGCCCGATTCGACAGACATTTTCGAGGAGGGGCTCCAGTCCGTTTTTATTCCCTTTCCAGACAAGTCAGATACTTGGCCACGTGATTTAAAAAAGCACTCATACGTTCGGAGATGAAGACGTCATGTATGTCAGATGTTATGAGGTTAGTAAGGAGCGTTAGGTAGGAACGCTTCGTATCGGTATGCACAAGGCTGTCGTCAGTACCAGCAACAGGCTGGGAAAGGAGCTGGACAATGTGAGCATTGAGCGGTCCCATGAGTTCGTCTAAAACATTGAACAAGTCTTTCTGCATCAAAAAGTCAGATAGGCTGTGCGCATGTGTATACGTGAGAACACATACTCACTTGAAGTTTGTGGATCAGCAGCCCGATGAAATTCATAAAGTCAACAAGTTCCGACGGCTCAAAATGGACCAGAAGATTTGCCATGAGTGGAGTGATAATGTGTGTTGCATTGTTACCAGTAGTTGCTATGATCCGAGCAAACGCGTGCCGGGTCTAAACGATGTCAGCCAAAGTAGTCTTTGAGGCTTAGAAATGAGTTTACCGCATCTCGCACGCACTTCACAGTGTTCATAGCCTCGAGTGAGATGAGAATGACCTGAGCAACTCGTTGGAATACTTCCAAGGGAGCAAAGGTATATCCTTCTGGAACAGGGGATGGGTAATCGGGGAAACCCTTCGCAATGTTACCAAGCGCCATGATGGTATGATGGATGCGCAGAATGGGTATTACATCCTTTTCTCCCTTGACCACCGTAATGTTAGTTGACAAGTTGTCCAACAAAGGGGTGACAATCGTCAGAAGCAAACGAGCCTGTTGATCTGCGGTTTTGGATAACAATGAAAGAAGAATGCCAGTGGTCTCAAAAAGGTACAATTGCGAATCAAATATCCCAGGATTCTTGATGGCTTCCGTGAGTGGATCATCATCTGGGCTCTCCAACTTCGGGACTTCGACCCGAATAGCCAAAAGGTCTTCAATGCTTCCGAGTAGGCTAGTCGCGAGCTCAGGGGATATGTCGTTCCTGCTTTCTCTAATGAATTTGTGAAAAAGGTAGAACAACCGTGACCGAACGGATTCCTCAGAGCCATGAAGTCCCCTTGCAAGTACTGAGAACGGGGTCAACCAAGATAACACATCACCTACCGGTTACCGATAAAGGATTCCATCACCGGCATAATGCAGTCTTTCCGAATTTTGAAGAAATCGCCGTATCTGGCTGCGGTCTCGAAAAATTGCATGACAACCATCCGGTGTGGATACACCGAAATCCCGGATTGCACAAGTGCCAGCAGAATCTCTCCATGAGGGGTCAAAGGATATTCGGAGTAGTCGACTTCCCTTTTTTTCTCTTTAGGTATTGCAGGTGTTAAACAGAAGGCCGCACGACCTTTACCGCCACCTAAGGGAGCGTTAGCACACTACAACAGAAACTTCGTAGTACTTACTTTTGTTGATTTCTCCAAAAATGTACACGAGGTACACGGCCAGTTCTGCATCATTCCATTCCAAGTGCCCACCACTGCTATATGTTGAGACCGTCGAGAGTACATGTGTTCGGACGGCTGCAGTGACAAGATCCGACTCGATGGTCAAGATAGAGTCCATAAATGCTCTCAGGTCCTTTTCAGCAAAATCAGTAACTGCCAACAAGTAGCACAAGTCCAATACCTACTTTTCGTAGACCATCGAAAGCCACAGCATCATCTTCGTCCAAGTCGGTGGGGTCCTCATCTTTATCCCATCTCATTTTTCGCAGAATGACGTCCAGTAACGAGCTAAGGAAAGACCTGGTGGCATCGTCTAATGATGCTGACGACACTTTTCTAGCTCTTTTGTACTATACGAAAAATCAGTTGCGCATCAGGCAGATATACGAAACGACATACGATAGAAAGCACGGTCTGGAGGAGGGGAAATACAGTTGAACAAGTATCGTCATAATCGTCGGCCAGAAAGCGTAGCATGATGGGCAGAACTTGGTTATGCAACCGCTTAGCTTCCGTTACTACTTCAGGCTTTGGACAATCCTAAAGGTTTGCATGAGATTGTCCAAGTCAGACCGAACAAGAGGGCATACATCAAGCAACTTTGTAATTTCTAAGCCCAAAGCATTTAGAAGTTTTCCAAGAGCTTCACGATATGACTCTTCTCCTTCATCTTCTTCAAGGCCTCGTTGAATTTGTTGTTCGCGTGTTTTCGCTTCTAATGCATCGATGACCTGGCCCAGAGAGAGCACCTTTACCAGCTGCAGCTTATCCTCGGGCTCCTTCAAGCCTTTGGAAACTATCCGAAGCAGGGCGGCAGACGTCGCCAGTCGGATAGGTAGAGACGGATCAGAAAGAAGGGAGAAAAGCAAGGGAATTGATGTAGGGGTCACAGTCAAGTTGATGTCGATCCAGCCTATCCAGAAAGAAGTCAACATCCAAGTTTGCTCTGCGCGCAGCTTTTATTATGTACGTACCGACGTAAGATGCAAACGTCCGCACACCCCAATCGACTATTTCGATCACGTCGCCAAGAGCTTTCGAATCTACCGCGTCTGATTTACGGAGGACTTCCATGCGCTCAGCTCCGTCAGCAATGACGGTTAGAACGGCCTCATTAATTAAGGAAGCGTCGCGCTCTCGCACTGCGTCCCTCACACGAGCGTCTCGAGTATGTCGTACAGGATTAAATGTCCGCGCGGACTTGATGGTTTGATCCGCAACCTCTCCAGATATTTCAAGGATGAGGTGGAACAGAAGCAATGAGACGTGGCGATTGAATTTTTGTTGGGAGCTCGCCGATTCTGCCACTTGAAGCAGAGAGAACAAGTCGGTAAAGAACGAAGGCCATTGCTCCACGTAGGTACAGAGAAAAAAAAGTGTAAGTGTATGCGAGAATTTATTGCGTAGGACTGTGTGGTATGTTTAGATGGAGACCGAGGTCAGCGAAGAAGAACGCACACGTTGCCATGGACTCTGCGGGACCATAAACATATTCGAGCTGTATATAAGATAGAATGGATTGCTGGACTGTTCGGAAAGTCTCGTCGTCGAGTGGTTCGAACCTGTATTGTACGTCAGGATGATCGATGTGCATTCGTGACATGCGTACCTGTCATCAAAAAACTCGTCTAACATGCGCAGGGACGAAAATCTAGCTTGGGGAGGATACTTGTGGCCTTGCCCTTGGGGGTCCATTTCGATGAACACGGTCAAGGCTAGACGCCACGTTTCGTTTACATTTTGCTGGACGGTGGAGAGGTACTCGAGAGCCTGTTGATGCAACGTGACCTGGGACGGGTCGACTGCAATTAATATTGCTTGCACGAAGCGGTCGATTTCCTGCTCCATTGCTTCACGCCCAGATCGATCAATCTGATTGGGGGCGATGGTGTTTGGTAGCTTGCAAGAGACAAGACCGCAAATCGTTCAGGCAGGTTGGATGGAGTTTAGTTTCCGCTCACGTGCCAAGTAAGAGTACAATAGGGGTCGCTGTATTTCTGACGCTAATAGTACAAAATGTACAGCTCTCCCGACGGTAGACCAACAGCCATCTTGCACGAGATTTCGTCAAACACGAAAGAATGGAAATCCCGAGGATTAAGAGGTAAACCGGAAAATGATGGCATCAACGTAGATACACAACAGCCTGACCCATTTCCAATTCTCCTTCCGAGGGCAAACTTTACCAGAGTACATTCATGCGTGTCGGGATCTGGATTGAGCCAGACCGCTCGCTTGCCCGACGAAGACACTCGAACTTCGCCGGCGGATGGAATTGAATGGCATGGTACGACGGTAAGGACGGATTTGATATCCCTTCCGTCGAACGACACGCAAAGGATATCGATGCCCAGGTTTTTGACGTCCAAGCGTTGGGTACGGACCGGATGCGCAAGGATGGTGAAAGAACAGGTATCTGCATTGTTTGTGGGAGTGTCGTCCGACGACTCGAAGACAAGTGGACGCTGTGAAGTCCATGAAGTACTTGCTACCATCGAACTTTTGGTAACGAGTTTTTCTGGCCAGCATGGTACAGACGAAGAAGGGCAGCCCAAGACGACGGATGGTAGCTCATAAAAAGATATCCACGCCGTTGTGTACTGTGGGGTATAGCGGGTTGTTGTAACAGCAAAGTGTTGACGGAAAATTTTAAGACGACCCCATGCAAACGTCTTTCTAACCGATGAGTGTCTTTTTCTTCTGGAAGAGATGGCCAACGTACCAAATCTGGAAACTCAAGGACGGCGGTGGCTCTTGAAGCCAGGTTTACGCACACGACTTGGCTTTCGTGCTCCAATGAGGAAGGTAACGGGGAAAATACCGCAATCATGACTTGGCCGTTTGTCTTCATCTCCGCGATGCGGCCCATGGGATAGAGTTCGTTCGGCGTGGCCTCAAACAGCAAGAAAGAACGCGTGGAAGAAGTGTCCTGCAAGAAAACGTCGTAAATACGGATGGACCTGGTGACGTCAATTGCTGATCTTATGGTAAACGATAGGGACATACTCGGCAGTGTCGCATGCAAAGGCGATGGCGATCGTGATTTTCTCCAATGCATGGTGGTGGTGAGCATGCAAAAAGCGGACGCGACCTGCGATGGTGAGTTTAAATATTGAATAGCAATTAGTCGAAACCTCGGTGGACCAGAGGGTGACGTGTGTCCTTGTGGTCTGTTCGTATTGGAATGCAACGAGCCAACGACCGCCGGGGAGGAGACGCACGCCATCGACAAAGGAGGAGTTCTGGGATATGATGCACTGCGCGCGGCGCATCTCGAGACGGGGGTCTCTCCATCTGGTGTCGAGCCTCAGGGATCTGACGGCGGCGTTACGGAGGAGATGGCTGGAGAGAGAGGAGAGGGGGACGTCGGGGGGGATGTCGAGGGGGATGTCCCAGTCGGACAGGAGTCTGCGCCAGAGATAGTCTAGCGAGCCGAGGGCGTGCATGACGCGGCACGTCTGGGTGTTTGCGGTGAGCAAGTCGCAGTCAGCGGTGGATCGCAACTACCTGCATCAGTGCAAGGACGTCTTCGACTGCCAGACGGAGACAAACGAGGATAAGCACATCCTGGGGCAGGGCAGTCAGTCCCATATGTGCGATGTCCACGGGCCCGGGTGTTCTAGCCGACCAACCCGTGACTCAAACAGAGCCAAAGTGCCTGCCTACTTAAATAAGCCTCTGCCTGCGCGAAGCCCGACCCCTTTTAACCACCAACGATGTCCACCCCTCCAGAGCACGACAGCCACTCCGACTCGGACTGGCTCGACGTCGCCAGCACCGACAGAGACTCGGACGACAACGACTCCGTCTTCTCGTCCCGGGAGACAGATCACGACGATCTCTCTCGCTCAAGGTCAAGACGCTCCTCCCTGAGCTATGACTCCTCCCCCGATGGAGCCGTCGACGCCTGGGAAGGCCTGATTGACGACAGCGCCGACGAGGGCGTGTCCAGCGACCTCCCTGCGCCCAATCTCCACGTGCCATCCCCCTCCCTGCACCCTCCCACATCTCACTCGGATCCTGCCCAAGAGACCTCTCCCGAAGACCTCCGCGTCAAGGAGGCTCTTGATCAAAGCATGATCAGCACCCTCAGCTCGTCCCGCTCTAGCTCCCTCCATACGTCTACCGTTCATACTTCGTCTCGTGATCTTCGCTTATCCTTTCCGGATCCTATCACTAGTTCATGTAGAGATCCTCTTAGCACTTCTTACGAAGAGATCCAACACAACCCTGACATCCCCGTGTCTCCAACCCATTCTGATGTTCCCTCAGACGCACAGCAACTCGATGACGCAATGCTTTCTGCTTCCCAAATTGTCGCCACTCTGCCGCAGTCCCCAGCTGCCCCTTCTTCATCCGGCCCTGAACTCATCGTCTTTCTTTATGGGCTGTCCACCGTTTTCAAGTGGTCTATAATCGATAGGGTGCTGCAGAAAGCCGCTCATGGCGCTGGCCTCACCATTGACCACAACCTCGACAATTTACAAGGTTCTGCTCGTCACTTGTCCGTCTCTGGTTCCTTTGAGCGTGACCGTGCATTCCCCCGTGTTATTACCGTGTTCGACAGGACCCTCCAGCCGCATGACGCAGCTGACGATGTAGGTCTCGTATGCTTTTCGACAATAAACTAACTGCAACCGTGCACAGCTGGCTTTGATGAACTCTGCAGTCGTTCGCCCTCTTGCAGTGGTCTTCATGCCATGCCATTCATTGCAACTACCCGAACACGTGTTGCACTTACCAGTTCAGGTCTTTCCATCTTATCATGGCCAGCTTTCCGTTCTCGGAAACGTAGAAATTGGTCTTTCTCAGGACGCACAGGGAATCCTTGGTGTTCCCAATCGTCAGTTACTGCGAATCGGTTCACCAGAGGACTCCCCGGTAGTCAACAAGGATTCGATTGACATGCTAGACTCTACACGTGTCTATCGCGCCTTCTCTCGCTTGTGGTCAAGCGACAACAATATGCCAAAAGGAATAATGGCCAGTACCCACGCTCTCACGATGTAAGGTTTATTGTCACTTTGTTCTTCGTGACTAACTCATGGGAATCCGCAGCATTGCGATTCTTTCTCTAGTCCTTGGAATTGTAGTCCGGGCCGCGCTCCCAACTTCTCTCCAATATTTCACTCCTCCTACCCTCGGTCCTAACTATTCCCCCAACCTATTTTGGCAAATCATCCGACCAACACCCTATCGCGAACGCCTCCCCGCTTCTACACCATTAGACAACTCGGTCGTCGCCGTGTCGACTTCTTTCAGAGAGCTTTCGCTATCAGTCTTTAGCGCGGAGTCGACATCGATGGCACTATCACGTGCTAACCCCACCGACTTCCGGCGCTTGATGCCGTCGACACTGTCAGAAAGTCCAGATTTCTCCAAAGATCTCATGTTGCAACCTCCCCACTCTGTTCTGCTGGCGGAAGACCGGCCCAAAGCTCTATCCGTAATACAAGATACAAGCTTCACTGTCTCTTCCCATCCCGATCCGACCACCTCCCCACTTCCCATATCTGCCACTCCGCACACGTCCGTTCCTGCCGTCGTCAAGGAGTATAGCTCTGTCGCGTTCGCAGCCATGAATCAGGACATGCAAGACATCTTTGACGCGCTGGACGATCTCGTCCAAGCGATATCCCGACAGACTCATATGATCGTCGCGCAGGTGACGGCGTTTATCGAGCAGTCTGCAATACACTGGGAGAAGAGCGTCGGGTCGTTTGAGACGGTCAAGGAGACACTGTATACGCGGAACGAACTTGCACGGAAGCGAGCAAGGGAGATCAAGGAGCGGGGCACCAGGTGGTTATATGACGCCTCGGAGGTGATCACTACCGGCGCTCAATTGTCGAAAGGCATGGCTATGGAGATGGCGGAGGGTTTTGCGTCCCGGGCTCAGCGTGCTAAGGGAAGGGCGAGGGAAATAGCAACGGAGATTCAAGGTCTCATGAACGACCATGACAAGGAGGATCACGAAACATGCCCATGGGATAAATCCACAAAGCACTGGGAGAAGTGGGTGAAGAGGGCAAAGAAGCAAGAGAAAATGGGCAAGTCATGCAAACCACTGATGCGAAAGCGTGATTGGGCAATTTTTTGATATGTATGAGGGGGCTCGGGGTGGTGTACAACTCAAGCGGTATGTATGTACGTTTATGTAACTTTCTTGATATGCGATATTGTCATCTACGCCTCAAATTGTGACTCGAGACGGAGACAATATGCCCATTTTTTTTCAAGTCTTGTCGACCCCTTGCCTCAAAAAATGTACCAAAACTGCATTCTCGATGCTCGCCGTCCATATCTCGATTTTCACTCGCTCAATCTCCGCAACGAGCTCCTTCCGACGCTCTTGCGCACGCTCCAATACCACCTGTTTGTCGAGTGTACCTTGCGAGGTAGACGCTCCCGTAGACCGGCTCCGCACGATCGGTGTAACGGAAGCAACGCCAACATCAGCCCGTGCTTTTCCCTTGTCCGCCGTGCTAATACGGGGAATCTCGGATAGGTCTTTTAAAGGCAACGCTTGAGCTTCCGCCCGACGATCCATTTCGACCGACCGATGGGTCAAATGTTCTAAAAACAGGAAATAAGTATTTAAAAAAAACTCGCGGCCTGAAGGGCGTACCACGACCCGGATCTTGTCGGATGATTCTGCTTGCCGGTACGTCCGAAAAGGCTTCCGAAAGCGGCGTAAGTGGCTCGGCAAGGGAGCTCAATGAGGTGCGCGGAGAGTGCACGAGTATGGGTGGGATCAGAGACACGTCTGGCGTTTGCGACATAGAATCGCCCGGCGAGAGAGCGGGCGTCGGCGATGTAGACGAACGCGTTTGGTGTGTCTGCTGAGACATAGCCAGCAAGGCAGGATCGATTGCGTCATCTCGTATCGTATGTGAAGATGCCAAGATATCGTGTACGTTGGGCGCGGGACTATTTGAAGAATCCATAGAAGCTGATGCGCGAGTCCAGTCCGACTCGGGAGTGGACGCATTGGTCTCGAGAGGTATAAACTGTTGGAGTTGGGATAACCATTCCTCGAACGCTGAGTTGTCACAGGGTTCCGCGGAATCAGCTTCAGTGCCTAGTGAATCCACAGACGTCCTATCCTTGCAACCAGAGTCCACCGAATCAGTCGCGCTCAATGTTCCCAACGAATCTAGAAAATAACTCAGGCTGTCCATCGGCGTCGCATCGCTGGGCTCGCCAACCACGGATGCACTTCTCGAAGACTGGCAGCTTGAAACCTTGGTTCTTCCTCTGGAGTTTTTACTGCCAACTCTCGCAGTTTTGATAACGGCCCTTTTACTGGCATTCTGTACAAGTTCTAACAGTTGGGTTACCAGCTGTTTCACCCTGTCCTGTGCCCAAGTATCGCGATATGCTTCAGGGCCCTCACCTGCCGCGAACGGAAAAGGAACATCCCAATCAGCCGCTCCAGCGGGCACGTGTCTGAGCTTCCGACGTTTTGGAAGAGGAACGGTGGGAGTTGTCGCCGAATCATCAGGCGTAGAGGCGTAGGCTACAGAGGCGAGTGTCGGCATATCAAAGATCCCGTGGCCATAGGGGCGCGCGAAAGGCTGGTGTGGAGGAGGTGCAGGGAGCTGTGGTTCTTCTCCGAGTAGCTTGATCAAGGATTCAAGCACCGGGAAAATATTTTTTTCTTTCACAAGGGAATTGATTGTATTTGAGCGTAGTATATTTGGATCGAGCCGATCCAGACGTAGTGGTGTCTGGGGTTTCCCGACGTGCGAAGTGTCCTGGTCATCGTCAAGTACGATTGGATGGGTTGGCGTTGAACCGCGGATAGGTGATGGCGGACGAGGGATGGGGCCAGGCTGAGAACCATGGACATACAAACGTGCGGGCTTAACAGAACCTACTAGACCCGCAAGACCAAGTAACGAGGTCTGCGAGCGCAGGAAATTTGGTGGAGTGGGCTCATCAGGGCCCGGCAAGGTGATGGGAGATGGAGCTGGCGTCTGAGATTTCGATTTGCGTGGTTTCCGCTTTTTGGAGGATGATGAAGGGATGGAGGACGCTCTGGAATGGACTGAAGAAATGGATGAACGTGATGCAATTATTGGTGTGCGAATGGGCGCCGTGGCGATAGTAGGAGGTGTAGTGCTCGATGTATGGGGAAGTGGCAAGTCCGAAGCTGGGAGATTGGCTGGCAATTCAGCACATGACATATGGGAACCAGGAAGTGCAATGGTCCCCACATTTTTTCTGCTCACACCCGTGCTCGGGGTAGAGCCGCTAACTTTTCGTGGGGTGAAGGTCTCCTGGGATGGTGACCTACCTCTGGCTGGGGATGGAGGAGGGGAGCCGAAGAGGGAATCCTGGTCCTCGTCTGTATAAAGAGAGGGACGATTCATCTGATGAAATGTGAGCCGAGCGATTGCGTCAAGGAAATGATTGAAACACTTGATAGGTACTGTTGAATATCACAGAAGATGGACAGTGATTTCGAACTCAGATTGTCGGCAAGAGCGTTGCCTTCTCACGTCGGAGCGAATGAGAAAATATTACATAATATAACTGTACAGTTGCTTTCCCATCACTCGCTGCGTCCAAACGTAAGAATACTCGCTCTCGACCAGGTCGTGCTGAAGCAGAGAAGTCGACCCCTTACCCACGCCAAATTAAAAGCATGCCGTCAAGTAGATTTTAGCAACATGCAGATTTCCTGATGCTGCGACAGAAGAAAGATCCAGCCAGGGAATCGGTCAAGCAGTTTATGTACATACTACTCGTATCAACTAGTACTTCGCCGATTATAATGTAAATTATACATCATCATATGTATAATTTACATTATAACCGGTGAAGTAGCTGATACGAGTACTATGTGATTTTGCTTTCAGTGCGCTTGAGGTTTCATTCGTGTTGTGTATTAAGTGTTGAACATCGATGTTTCATCAAACGGAACGGTTGCTGAAAATTTGTCAGGTTCATTTGTAGAGCCCCTTACCTTGCACTTCGTCTCCTTGACGAGACTCAGTTATCACCTGATGGTCCACTTGAAACTCGTGACTATCCTATTTACTATGATCACATACACTTCCCACTCGAAAATGCCTCGTGTTTCGATACT
>JBBPMF010000413.1:0-28217 GCA_038090175.1 Austroboletus eburneus | reverse complement strand
GCCCGACAATATCTGATCCGTTGGAAAGGATACTCCGCAGAAGAAGACTCCTGGGAACCCGAACGGAATCTACAGAACTCCGCTGATGTCCTTAGAGGATATAAACAACGTCACCGTCTCGCCCTTCCCTCAACCCCCTCTGTCTCCTCCATCATGGCCATTCCCCTCATCCCCGCTAGCGATGCCTCCTCTGACATCGTTGAAACCGGCTGGACTACCACCGCCAACGGCCAACACCTGTTGGACCCCAACTACAAACCCCCCATCTCCCCCTCCATCCCTTCCGAAGATGTCTGGGCCAGATTCACCTGGTCCTCCCCTACCTCCCCCGTCCCTCTCATAGATTGAATCTCTGACCGACGGGTCCCAGTTAATCACCCCCCGTTGTCTTTCCCCACTCACCCGTTCCCCCTCGACCAAGACTTGGTCGACGCCACCCCCTACCAACTACGCCGCCTCCCCCTTTCACATGCCCTCCTAGACACCATGGAGCCCAACTCCACTTTCACACACCTATACCAATCATTCCTTACGACCTCGCGACTCCTCCTCACCACTTCCGCACCCACCACTTCCACTAACACGGCCGCATACCGGTCCCATCTTGGTCGCATCCTTCGCACTCTGGAGCGTCACCTCATCCAAACCATGTATCAATGCGACATGCTAGCCTTTGTCGCGGATGTGGATTCTCATCTCCATTACCCCTCACCGACCACCTTTGCCACCGCACCGGAAACCCCACCCATCTCCGCATCGTCCTCACCCCATGAGACCGAACTCCTTGTCCTCTCCCGTTTTGATCGCCCACGAACCCCATCTCCTCCCCCTCACGCCACACTCCAATGCTTCCACTGCCATACCATAGGGCATATCTGCATCCACTGCCCGCATTATCAGTGTAACAGATGCCAAGAGTTCGCCCCGGGACATACGAGATTCGCATGCCCCTCTTGGCCGAGACGCTCTCCGGTCCTCCCCCCATCCTCATCATCGGGATCTTCTTCCCAGAACTCCTACCATCGGGCCCCACGCCGGCTCCGCTTTCCTCCCGCGTGCCGAAACCCAATCGCCCGACGACCAATACGCTCTCCCTCTCTGGACATGGATCCCTTCGTCTCTGTTGAGGCAGACTTCAATGACGCCGGTTCCGGCTACGGTGATTTTTAAGTCTTCGTCATGGACTTGACCCTTAACCGGGGGGTAATGTTACGATTCGCATTTACCCTACTCCTTTCTCATTCTTACCTTAGCCTGCGTAACAGACAGTGCTCCTGCCGTTCGAGTCCCGCTTGAGCCATTTTATTCCTCTCTTATTCCCTTATCTCTGCTTGCCTATTTAGCGTGACTCATCCGCAGTATCCGCAGTTGTATTACCAACACTTATCTCTGACTCATTCCCCTTCTTCGCGATTCCATCGCTTTCTATAGTCGAGTCACCCCTTTTACGCTCCACTTTATTCTCTCTTGACTCGCATATATAAACCCTTAGATACCCTCGATGTATTCCCCAAGTTAGACCTACCCGAATCAACCTTGATCATCGATTCCCCTCAGGTCCCCCAGTCCTCACCTTACTGTTGAGTAGGCGCTCCCTTCGTACTCTCGACATCGCATTCACCACGCGATCCCCTTCGTCCCTGAGTTGCGACATACGTCGATCAGGTTAACAGCTCATGACATATTGTTGAGGCTGAGGAGCAGAGGATAGCCCTCTCTCGAACACTTGCCATGTCAGCTGCAAAGCGACGTTAATGTCCCTAGTTTCCCAGGTCTACGCCAACGCATAACAACTCCCCTTCACCCAGAAAGACACGCAGCACATATACATATGAGGTGATAGCCCATGCATGGACAGATGCAACAAAAGACACATATGGTTCAGGTCTACTCACGTACCACTCATTCTGTGATGCAAAGGGTGTACCAGAAGACCAACACACACCAGCCAGCTCCGAAACTGTTGCAGTTTTCATATCCATGATGGCCAGTCTATACTCAACAAGCACCATCACGAACTATCTATGTGGTGTGCATGCATGGCACATTATACACGGTCTCAACTGGTCCCTTAATGAACAAGAGAGTGTAGCACTACTCAAAGCTGCCAAGTCACTTGCACCCCCCAAACGCCCCCTTCGGGAATCCGTCACAGTTGAGGCAATCACCCACATCCACGAAAAGCTGAACATTCACTCCCCCCTTGGAGCTGCAGTATATGTCTGCCTCACCACAACCTTTTACTCCACCGCACACACAGGAGAATTCATGGTCGAGAACACCAGCAAGTTTGATGCAAAGATACACATCACAAAAAATGGTGTCAAGACACAGACTGACCATGAAGGCCAGAAAGTAACTTGCTTCAGCCTACCTCACACCAAAACAGCCCTGCAGGGCAAGAAAGTACAATGGGCAAGACAGAACAGCCCAACTGATCCAGAAAGCACCCTCAACAATCACTTCCAAATAAACAAGACACTTGAAAACAAACATTTATTTGCATACAAAATCAAAGACAGTCACCAAACAGCACTATCATGCAAGAAGTTCATTCACACCATAGAAAAAGCCGCGAAAGAAGCTGGATATCCAAACCTCAAGGGTTATGGCATATGCATTGGATCAACACTGGAGTACCTACTGTGCAACATCCCTTTCGACGTCATCAAAGTCAAAGGCTGATGGGCCAGTGATTCCTTTCTTGTCTACCTATGCTGACATGCGCAAATTCTCACCCCATACCTTCAAGCAACCCCAGACCTGCACCACAACTTCCTCTGCTACATGCTGCCTCCAGTACATGAATAACACCAGATGAGCACTTGGCTCCTAATGTGTGGGTGAGCGATGTTCACTGTCTGCGTCGCCGAGCCTCCTTACCATCAGAGATCACAGCTCACACGCCCTCAGGATTGCCCCGTCCAGAGCCGGTAAGCACTACGCGCTTCCATCCAACATGTTTCTCCCATCCATCAGCAAAAGTGACAAAATCTCACAAGGGCTTATAAGGTCATGAGAGGCTTACAAGGCATTGGGGGTCTTCTCAGGAAATACTCTTCTGTGCAAGCCTCGTAAGGGTGGACTAGTCTGAAAAAGAGGTTTTTAAGACATCCTAGCTATTCGAGGCCTTTCAAGGCGATGTAAGTCTTATTTGTTCATGCAAGGCATCCTAGCCATTTAAGGCCTTTCAATGTGACATGAGCCTCATCCGTTCATGCAAGGCATATATGGTTCACATTGACTCATAATGTCATACAGGGCTTGAATAGAAGTACATGGATGATAGCAAAGAGGACAATTACTGGCGAGGCCAGAGTCTGTGTTCTGAGTTCTTGTTTAGAGGGGGTATGTTGAAGGTCCAGTTGATGCGACAAGTGAATCAGGAAAGGATGAGGGGTTGACTGAAGAGCATGGTGCAAAGCTGAATAGTGATAGCAGGATCAACATATTTCAGCATCGTAATTTGACATACCATAATTCCTGTTAAAACCCATTTGTGTGTTTCTGACAGGTTGGGTTTCACTTTACCACAACCATATTACCTTGCTGGGGTGTCTTCCTTGCTTTCTTCAGAGAACGAGCTCCGCCGCTATCCTCCACCATGTTGGCACCATTGTTATCTTGAACTGGAGGTTAAAGCTCTGCCAGTCGCTTTTGCCCTTCCAGATTGGCAGGCTCGGGGGACAGTGTCATCTCCTGGGGAACAGTGGCCGGTCTTGTCTAGTTTGTTGACAGCTTCAAGTGAATCTTGAATGGAGGATGATTTTGGATGATGAGGGATTAGTTGGATGGACCATTTGCACTGTCGTTATTAGTACTGTGGGCCATATTCTGCATGCTAGTAGTCATAGCTGTTGAGGTGACTCATTTCTCATTGTGTGATCCTAAGAGAGCATCAGTGAAAACATCAGGACCAGGGTTGATGGACTATGTGTCGCACTAGCTTCCTGGTTGTGCTCAAGTGGCCTACCAGGAAAACTGCTTGTATTGTTGTTCCTAGTACCTTTGGCCTTCCTTGCATCGGTAGATGCCACAACAGTCATAGCCCCTGGAATAATACCTTCCCTTTCATATGTATCTAAGAGAGAATTAGCAAAAGTAATGTACACAGAGTCAACATATCAGATATACCACTCACTGAGTCCCTAGTTGATGAAGCCTTGAATTGAGGAGGGATCTGTTCCTTAGGCCAAGCTGGGATAGGCCTTGAAGCGACATCATGTAGGTATCGATGGGCAATGTCTTCATCAAATTCAGGTTCATCTCTGTTCCTGGTATCTTCGTCTTCAGAGAACTGAAAACTTAAACCATCACCTGCCACTCCCTTGTCACCATAGAACTTGTCGGTAGAGTATCTTTCTGTCTGATCATGGTTTCCTCTCGAGTAGTGCATGGTATAGTCTCCCATGACATCAGGACGGTCATTGAGTGACTCATCAATTTCTTCTACTTCCACATCTCCCTGTTCTTTAATGCAAAACTAGTGTCACCTGCGTTCATGTGAGTATATGGTTACTTTACCTTGAACTGACACTGCAGTGTGCCCAGCCCGGCAGGCACATATCTCAGCCATGTCATTGTCACTGCTTTCTGAATCTTCATGGCTTCGTCGGCCATTGGTGATTCCGTTCTTCATTGCAACTGACAGCCTAGCAAAGACAGTTTGAGTAGGGAAAAAACATGTATTGAAAATGACATACTTTTTCCACCACATAAGAGTGTCTTTCACCCATGGATCGCTCTTGTCCTCAAACATCTCAACAATCCTCCAAAATAGGTCGTGGAGATTCATATCACCGATCATTTGAGTCCATTGTGATGCGTGACTGAGTGTGATGTATGTTTGTAAGTGGATTAATAAGTGATACAGCGAGAAATTTCATACTACAATACAACTTACGATGACATGGACATATGTGATGATAAACTCATCAACACTTTGTAGCCCCCAGGTACAATTCTTGAATGGTCTTGAGCCTTTCCGGGTATTGGAGTCATTCATTACCACAAAGGGCCCAACGAACAAGTGTTGATAGAACTACATGATGACAAGAGGTCAACTCAACTGCACGAAAACATCCTGACTCACCTGAGCGATGATATGGTTACAAAATAAACCCTTGGTCTTGTCTTTTGAGTTGTACGTGCTGTCCTGATAAAATCCAGCAGGCCATTTTGAAGCGAGCATGGATATCTCGCCGGCCTGCAAGGCCTGCATTCCTCTGAGGATTGATAAAAAGGATCACTTGGTAACATGCAATGCATGGAGAGACACTTACAATTCAGGGTCTTCATCAAAACTGTGCAGTTTCCTTGCAGGGCAAAAAAAATGCACTAACTGAGGATGGAAAATACTACGCATAGACTTATCTGAGATCTCTGGGACTGGCGGATCAAGAGCGTCGGACTTGCTGAGCATGTTCAGTGGTACATACTTGAGACCCTTGTGCTTCACAGAGCTAAGATCGGCTGAGCGGCCATCACTCATACCCTTTGTGATCTAGAACATGTGGGATTGCAGCATACACTAGTTATAAAGTGTATATATGCTGTGGTACATACCTCTTTGATGATTTTCTGCAGGTTTTTTGGCGAGATTGTCTCCAACTCCGCCTTCAGGCTAGGAATTAGTGACAACAAACCATTGTATAGGTGAAGATGCTGCTTGACATTGGTAGTGCTTGAAAAAAATAACCTAATCAGAGTCATCACGTGATGAAAATAGATAGCTCACACATCTGTGGTCCCCTCTGACTTTCCATCATGTTGAATTCCAATGATAAATGCTTGGGATGGTACCCTGAATGGGTCTAGAAGTGCTGCAGCCTTCTTTCCAGCAGTGTGGTAGATTGAGTCCTTGCCAGCATCAAGGCTATCACTATTGGGTGTCATCAGTGCACTCATCATAATAGCTCAAAATTTGGGTAAAAACTTTGCCCTTCTTTTTGTGGTAGTTGCGATTGTCTTGAGTAGCTGTTTTCTGTTGATTGACATGGTGGTTTTGGTCAAAGCCGAAGCGCCAATTGGATGATATGCAGCATGTCCAAAGAGGTCACGTGAATTACATAATCCGGCATCACATGCATCTTCTGCACCAGCTCCAGCCTCAATTGATCGATTCATATCTGTTTCCTTCACTTGTTCCAATGATTCAGTGCCCTAACTGCAACCAAGAATTTAGTCGACGAGGAATCACCATTCATCTTACCCACTGGTGTCAGGGCCAGGCCCATGAGGCTACTATTGAGGATGCTCTCAGCAAGTGTCGGGATCAAGTTCATCAAAACAGCCTGGCAGGTCTGGGTCAGGCAGAGTCAGATCCACTTTTTTTATTTTCCAAGTAATGAAAACTCTGATCCAATTGAGCCTACAAATATGGTATGATCCAACTTCTCGCTGACAGTGTCGTCTAACAAAGCTTTGCATCAACATAGGAAATGTCTTCAGGCTCTGATATTGTGATGGAGGAACGACCACCAGTACTCCGACCACATGCTCACCATCCTCCCAAATGCTATCAGGATCTTATGCCCCAGCCATTGATCCCTGTTAGCCATGAGCTCGATTTCTTTGATGCTGGCTCTGGACCTGATCACACATCCGATGACCCAGCTAATGAAGATAACGAGGGTAGAATGCCATCGCCCAAATCTTCCCCTTTGTCATTATCTCACTCAGATACCTGGGTTAGCACACACTGTGATGTATATGACCTATATCGCCAATACCATCTATTCTTTCCTTCTTATGACCCCAAGAATAACTCTTATTTTGACCAATTCTGTGATGGCTCAACATTCAAGTCAAATAATTCCATGGCGGAGGAGCAGAGACCATGGTATTGTGGTGTAGGGTCATTGATCAATACACTCTTTCAAAATACCATTTCTCCATTTCTGAATACAATAACCTTTCAACTCATGAGCTGGTTTTACAACTCGTTGTCATCAAAATCACTTGGAGACCTTAATCAGCTTGTTAGCGAAGTTATTCTTGCTGATGACTTCAATCGAGAAGATCTGCAGAACTTCAATGCAGCACATGAAGCAAAGCATCTGGATGAATCTCACACATCTGGATTCAAATTTTTTTCAGCAGCAGATGGATGGCAAGAAGCAGCAGTTGAGATTAGCCTTCCATGTGAGAATGTTAGGATACCAGAGACAGAGGCACCCAAGTTCTCTGTACGTGGTCTCTATTTTCGAAAGTTTACCAAAGTCTTCAGAGCTGCGTATCAAGAGGTCTCAGCAAATACATTTCATACTGCCCCTTTCAAGCTATTTTGGTCCCCAGATGAGAACAAGATTCCCGAATGTGTTATATCTGAAATCTATACATCGGATGCCATGCTCAATGAACATGCAAGTATTCAGTCTCGTCCACATGAATCAGGGTGCAATCTGGAGATGGTTGTAGCTGCAATTATGCTATGGTCTGACTCAACACATCTTGCAAGTTTCGGAAATGCTGCTCTATGGCCAGTATACATGTTCATTGGAAACCAGTCAAAGTATATTCGGGCAAAACCATCATCATTTGCAGCCCATCACCTAGCATATATTCCAAAGGTAAGACAGCTGTATGTATACAGAATCATCTAACCTCTATTACTAGTTATTAGATGCTATTCAAGACATCTATAGAAAGGCTTTTGGATGTAGCGCAACAGCGGCTGTGCTCACCCATTGCAAGTGCAAGATAATGCAAGCAATCTGGCGATTTCTTTTGGATAATGACTTCCTTGAGGCCTATGAACATGGAATCATTCTCAAGCTTCCTGATGGTATACTTCATCGGGTGTTTCCTTGTATATTTACTTATGCAGCTGATTATCCAGAGTATTTTGATCCATTGTCTATAAAAACACAATTAACCGCTATTAATATTCCATAGAATTCTACTGGCATGTGTCAAATTTCTTGGGCATTGTCCATGTCCACATTGTTTCATTGAGAAGCATGAGATTGATTGTCTGGGTACCAGGAGAAATCACAAGCAAAGAAGGCAAAATATATGGGCAGATAACCACCAACGTCAAAACTGGATTGAAACAGCATGTGAAGCAATCTTTGCTTTGGGGTGAAGCATAGCTAGTAAAGCAGTCAAGACGCTTCTTGGACCTCAGTCATTGGTTCCCACCCGAGTGAGTTTTCTGATCGAATTGAGTACCTCCAGGACATTGACTTCAAGTTGTTTTTGTGTAAAACACATTTTCAGAAAAGTTGTCAAGATTCAGATTTAATTTCTACTCAATGCTTGTACCTGACTTCATGCATGAGTTCGAGTTGAGCGTTTGGAAGGCTATGTTAACTCATTTGTTGTGCATTCTGTATGCCTATGGTGGTGATACAATTCAGGAGCTAAATGAGCGGTAAGTAAACAATTATGCTTATAGCTTTTAAATAATAAAATGCCACTAGTTATTGCCAGATCCCAACATTTGGACATGATACCATTTGAAAATTTAGTGGTAATGTCTCGGAGGTCATGAAACTTGCAGCATGTAACTTTGAAGATCTTTTTCAGGTGTGTCTTAGAATCAAAGTTGTTCTCAATTTTAATCTCACTACTAGTGTGCAATTCCTGTTTTTGAATATCTTCTACCTGAACCATATAATTCAATCATTTTGGATTTATTCTTTGAGCTTGCAACATGGCATGCATTTGGGAAGCTGCATATGCACACTGAGACAACTTTTCAACACTTTGACAACTCAACTACTAGGCTCGGTCGTCTTTTCCACAGATTTCAACATAGTGTATGCAGTAAATTTCATACATATGATCTTCCAAGTGAAATAGCTGCATGTTCTAGGTGACAAGGCAACAGAGCTGCAAAAGGAAAACAAAGAGCAGGTCAAAATCCTGCATCAGAACATGTGTCAAGTAAGCAGCGATTCTTCAATATGTCAACCTATAAACTACACTCATTGGGAGACTACAGTGAGCTCAAAAACCCTTTCCATGCTAACCCTAATGGCAGTGCACGAAGTGCACTGTCAAAAACCATGGGAATTTCACTTAGCTTTGGTGGAGTTATAAATAGGACATACTCTTGGCTACAGAATCACCCCCTAGGTCATGTGATTTGGTTCACACACTGTCAAGATATAAGCAATATAAAACAACAATGACATGGAAAGTGTTTTTGAGCTTTTGAATTGGTGAGAAGAATCATAGTGTATTTGCTTTTGTTTGTTAGTACAAACAAAGGTACATATGTAAACATGTTGTCTGAGCTTAAAAAAGTTCACACGCTTCTTTATTCCCCATTACCATTATGGTCAGATCCCTTTCTCTTACTTAACAAAGCACCATCCTTTCATTGCTTGATTCTGGACTTTCTGATGAAGCCATTGCCAAGCAAACTGGTGTTAGCCCTTCCACCATATCCAAACTTTGTTCCAGAGAGCATTCTACCCTTTCAAAAGCCATTGGAGGCTGTCCCTTTTAACTCTCTTCTACCAATATTCGACATGCTCAATATCTCATCACTTCTGGAAAGGCTGAAAATGCTGTTCAAGTGACCAGAACTCTTTCTAACATAATCAACCAACCTCTCTCTGCCAGCACAGTTCACCTTCACTTGAAGAAAGCTGGTATGAAGGCTGTAGTCAAGACCAAATGCCCTATTCTTTCTGCTAGACATCACAAGGCTCGTTTGGATTTTGCTTATGCTCATAAAGACTGGACCATAGAGGACTGGAAAAAGGTTGTATGTTCTGATGAGACCAAAATCAATCGTCTAGGGTCAGATGGATGCAAATGGGCATGGAAAAGGGCAGGTGAGGGGCTTAGTGATAGACTGGTGGAAGGAATCCTCAAGTTTGGAGGAGATTCTCTTATGATATGGGCTGCATGACTTGGCAGGGAATTGGCTTTGCTACCAAGATTGATGGTAGGATGGATGGGGACCTTTACCTTCAAATTTTGAGGGATGAGCTCCAACAAACCCTGGAGTATTATGATCTCAATTCTCCTGACATTATCTTTCAGCAGGACAATGACCCCAAGCACACTTGCAGAATGGTCAAGAATTGGCTGGAAGAGCAAGAATTCCAGACCATGGTGTGGCCTGCACAGTCTCCAGACCTAAACCCCATTGAGCATCTTTGGGGTTGTCTCAAGAGGAGGCTTGCACAATATGAAAATCCTCCTAGTGGAATTCATGAATTGTGGGAGAGAGTTCAAATGGAATGGAATGGAATACCAGTTGAAGAGTGTCAGAAGTTGATTGAGAGTATGCCTGGGAGAGTTCAGGCAGTGTTGAAAGCAAAATGAGGTTATACCAAGTACTAGAACACCCTTCTATTCAAAAGCTTAAAAACCCTTTCCATGTCATTGTTGTTTTATATTGCTTATATCTTGACAGTGTGAACCAAATCACATGACCTAGGGGGTGATTGTGTAGCCAAGAGTATGTACTATTTATAACTCCATCAAAGCTAAGTGAAATTCCCATGGTTTTTGGCAGTATGCGAAGCACACTGCCATTAGGGTTAGCATGGAAAGGATTTTTGAGCTCACTGTAAGACGTATGTCAAGTCGATTTGGCTCTATGGAACAACAGACAACTACTTAACTCAAATTGTATTTTTTCTGTCTTAAATGATTTTTTTTTTTGCTGACTGTATAATAGGGTGAGCTTGAACACCGACAGGTGAAGCAGTTCTATGCAAGGATGAACAAGATCAAATTCACATGTGGAATTGCTATGCAACAATGACGCGAGCATCTCCTTCGTCGCTTGCAAGACATTGAGCATCAGACCACTCTGCAGACTGATGAAGATACTAGCAATGGCAATAGCAAAAACCAGCCATTTCTTCATTTTGATGATTGAGAACCCCTTCCATATTCTTCTCCTGAATATCATTACCAAATGTCCAACTCTCAGAGAAGCCATTGGGACCTATCTGCTTGGCTATGTGCAAACCAGAATGACCTTGCTGTTAAGGTATGCAATGACACTGTTGGTGATTCAATTATTTTATAATGGTGACTTATCTGCTGACAGGACTTTCTTCCTCGACTGAAAACACACATCCTTGCATGGTTGTCTGGAGAAGCATATGATGGCGATGACATTTCATTTTCCTTGCAAGAACAGAACTTGATTTCATTCATACAGAACCGAATTTATTGTCACAAGGTTCTGTGTGTGAACTACACAACTTATGATCTGTGTTGGTGTCAGGACTTGCTGAACCCATGCACAAATGCTGATATAATGGTACTGGCACAAGAAGATGAAGCTGAAAACCCACATCCATACTGGTATGCTCGTATTCTTGGTGTGTTTCATGTCAATATACGACACGGTCAGCAAGCACAACAGACTCATATGCATGTTTTGTGGATAAGATGGTTTGGCCAAGATATTCATGAACCTGTTGGCTGGGCAGCAAAGCGACTCTATAAGATTGGGTTCATCAATGCCCATGAAGATCCAGGTGCCTTTGGGTTCCTAGACCCCAATCTAGTTGTTTGAGCAGTACATCTCATTCCAGCATTTGTGTATGGACAAACTGATGCTCTACTACCCAAATTAATTGCTTGTCATCCATCTGATAAAGACAAGGACTGGAGCTGGTACTATGTCAACATGTAAGTGATCAGTGAATTGTTTATCACAGCACTGCACTCATTAGGCTATACTCAGGTTTGTCGACAGAGATATGTTTATGCGATATCAAGGAGGTGGAGTTGGACATAAAACAACAAGAGCAGAAACTAGGTGCCTACTTGATGACCATGATGATCTCAACAAAATATCATTCATCATGGAGAGTGGAATGGATAGAGATCAAATGGAGCTTGATGAGTCCAATGGAGATGATGAACAAAGTGAAGATAAGGGGATGAGTGAAGAGAGTGAAGAAGAGGGCGAGAAAGAGGATGAGAGTAGCGAAGAAAGTGAAGAATCAGATATTGGGGTTTTGTCCATGGCACTTGCAAGTGAAGAGCTCATCGAGGAGATGGATGAATTTGGATATTCAGGATTGGACCAGGTTGTTGAGGAGGAAGATGATGGCAATGAAGAGCCTGTGGAAGAGGATGAGTTGGAAGCAGAGGATGGTGAAAATGCTCAGGATAACAGTGACGAGGATGAGTTCTTTGCAGATCTTTGAATCTATTGTACATGTAGTATGTGAAGATAGATACATACAGGACAAACATGAGCATCAAATGTACTCTCATCGCTCAAGCCTCTCGAACCAGATATTCCACGCCTTTTCCTTGAGGATGATCACATCTTTGGATGTGTACCCTGATCTCACCCATCATTTAATACCTTGGCACCCATGCCCACACTTGAGCTGCCGTCCAAACATGTCATGGCCAGACCCACCACGATGTGTAGCACAGTGAGCTTTGGGTTGGACGCGAGCTGCACAACGAGGTCTGCAGGGATGGCACATGTTGTGTGAGTGCTTTAGAAAAAAGGGTCCTGTTTTCCATGCTCTTCTCGAGCGCATGCAATAGGTCCTGCCCATTTCCATCCATCAAGATTGGTGAGAGTCGAAAGGGGCATGCGTCGCTTCCAGACGAGCGGCATGAGGGCAGTTTGACTGCCAAGGCCATAGCGGTGTCACTGAGAACCTGCAGCTCGTCCTTGTTGGCATCAGACTCATCTGCATTGTCTTTGGTCTCAAGTGCTGACATGGAGAGGGACTTGAGGAGACCGCGGCCACCAAGAGCCGCAAGAATGGCGGGTCGTCCTTTGAGAATGCCATTGGATGCAGAGTTCATGTGCGAGCAGGGCTGCAATTGTGTTGTGGATGGGTGGCGGGAGATGGTGACTTGAGACTGATAGACAGCTGTGTAGAGAGTGGACCAAGGTTGCTGGATGGACGGCGTGATGCAGCGGGCATCGGGGAAAGGAGAGCTGGTGTCAGGGGGCCAAGTTGGCTGCCATGATTGAGCATGTGCTTGTGCGTGGCAAGTTCCTGCCTGGGACAAGCATAAATCGTCACTCAGATGTCGTAGATGAAAATGTGGCCTGTACCTGCACATTTTGCATCATATGCATCTGCTCGGAATGATGACGGGGGTATCAGACGCTGATTCAGGGCCATCTGTCTGCGGATATTTCGCAAACATGTCTCCCAGCAAAGGGGAACTGTCGCCATCTCAAGATGTGATGAGATTAGCCTCATGTGCCAGGGGAGAATGATCCCGCACGTAAACAGTGAGGTGATTAACAGCATGAATGATTTACTCATGACTTCTTCGACGGTTTTCTCCATGTAAAACATCTGAACGGGCTTGGACCCGCGAGATATCTTGTAGGCCACCTGGTGAAATATCTCGGATTGCTGGAGGAAGCCTTCATTGGGACTGCGGAGCATAGTCAGCACCAAATGCAGCAGGGCCTCGAGCACTCACTCGGTATGTGGGCACACGGCCTTGATCATGTTGAGGGCAGTAGACGGGTCCAGCTTGCACGTGTACATCAAGTAGGCTGTGACGATGGCTGCACTTCGGCCCTGGCAGATAAGAATGATGTGACATGGGTGGCAGACTCACCATATAGATCAGTTGCATAACATGAGCATGGTGATGAACGGAGGGGATAGAAATGTTTAGTATTGTTTGTCATATATTGATGCAAACTCATAAGTCCAATATTTTGTACATAGATGCTTTACCACCATGTCCAGCAAGACCGTCATCAAACAACTTGAAAAGGTCGTCGTTCTTGAGGTCGAAAACCTCCTACAAGAGTGGCCTATATACATCATCAAATTCACACCAGAAGATACTTGCCCGCACGTAAGCATTTCTACACATTTATTGTATGAATTGACTAGCTATGATTCTACAGAAAATCATCCTGCACCTGAAGAATCCATTAAAGTATATCCCTATCGACACCGATGGCGAAGACAATGAATTTGCATTCAATCCAAGCAAATACAGTAAGTCTCACACTGCGCATACACTCACTTTAAGTCACTTATTTGATTGAAATGTAGGGGAGTTGATCACTAATCGCAATGGCATATCCACACCATGGTAAGTTATATTCCACATGTTTTCTTGCCCTAATCTTTACAGCTGTAACTGTCTGAGCTGAATGAACAGTGAAAGCCCAGACGGTGACAACAGGTTGTCATCTGGCACACAGACTCCATCAACAACTGCCAACCCTCCTGAGGCTAGCAAGGATGTGGTTCCTGTGAAACGCAAGCTTTTAGACGATACCTGGCCTCCTCATTGGCCATGCGGCCACCATTCCCTCCAATTCTGACCAACTTTTTTTGCTCATCACTGTCACTTGTAGACCTGTGAATGTTATCGTGTAGCATTCATGTAGCAATTTTTTCTGAAATGCATTGTCCAACAGTCTGAATAGACTTTTAATGATAGCTTTAACGTGCAATGTAGATACAACATATAATAATTACAATTGTCAAATGAATAACTGGTCTTGTGGTGCAACAGGTAATGTATTGTACTATTTTCATTTTTGGTGGTCGTGAGTTCAACTCCCGCTGAATATTTAAATTTGTGATCAGACTCATTCACTACAGGTATTCAAGCCCTTGTAACGCCCTGAGAGACATAGAGTGGTGCCATGGAAGGCCATAAAAGCACATGCTGACCTTATAAGCCCTCGTCAACTGGGCTAAGAGGGTATTCAAGGCCATGTAATGCCCTGAAAGACATATAGTGGTGCCATGGAAGGCCATGAAAACCTAACAAGCCCTTGTAACACCCTAAAAGACATAGAGTGGTGCCACGGAAGGCCATGAAAGCCTATGCTGGCCTTATAAGCCCTTGTCAGATTTGGGCACTTTTGCTGATGTCAGACATCTCCCCACTTTCCCCTTCCATACAGCCAGTATCGTAGCACACACTCACTCAATATAATTGCTGTCCCTCCCCGCTCATCATAGCATAGGCCAAAGACCGAACCTTTTGCTAGACCAAGCTAGATCTAGTAGGCGCTAGCTGTGACTAGCAAGCACAGTGGCTTGCGTTCGCACAAGACCTAGCACGAATATGACCCATCCGTCACAGGTCTTACAAGACCTTGCACACATATGCTTTAATTTAGCAGGCTTGCATTACTTGCATACTTAGAAAATGATTGTACACTTATTCGTTGAGAATATCAAGTGTACAAACGTTACGCTACTAAACCCCTGCCATTGCCGCCGCCTCGTCGTAATCGTCGTCCTGCCACCACCGGTGTTGGCGATGCGAAACATCGGCATCGCTGCCATGGCCGTCATTGGTGCTGATACCGTCGTTGTCGTCCTGCTATCGCTGGTGGTGAGGAGCCGCTTCGCTGCCATCGTTGGTATTGGCGAGATGCCGCTGTCACTGCCGTTGCGACGGCGCTGATCTTGCTGTCCCCCGTGTTAGTAGGGCGGTGCTGCCATTGCATAGTCAACGTCGTCATCGTCGTCCTGCCATTGCGGGCATTGACGATATGGTATCGTTGTTGTTCTCTTTTGGTTGGTGGGGTCGAGTCGCTGGCGTGCTATCGTTGTCGGCGTATCGGCGCCAGCGTTGTGTTCCCTTGCTGGTATTGATGGGGCGCAGCGTCGCCGCTTTCATGTTGTCACCGTCGTCCTGCCATTGTCGGTGTTGGCGACGTGGTGCCATCTGTCCGGCTATTGCTGGTATTGATGGGGCGCTGCCATCGTGGCCATTGTACTGTAGCCATCCTGCTATGGCTGGTGTTAGCGATGTGGCACCAATGTCGATGTTGATGGGCAAGGCGCTGCCGTCGATGCCATCGCATCGTCGCTGTCGTCCTGTCATCGCTGGTGTTGTCAATGTGACAGCGTCATCATATTGTCCTTGTTCGTGTTGATGAGACGTCGGCGATGTCTTGCCGTTACTGTTGTTGATAGGGCGCCGCACTCACCTCATCGCTGTTTCGTCGTCGGTGGTGTTGCCATTGCCATAATGTCGCTGCCGTTGCGTCGGCCATCATTGGTGCTGATAGGGCGCTGCTGTCGATCCCATTGCGTCCTCGTTGTCGTCCTGCCATCGCTGGTGTTGGTGATGTGGCAATGCGTCATTCTCTTTTCGTTGGTGCGGTTGAAGAGACGCTGCCGCTGCTGGTTTCGCATCGTCGCCATCTCTCTGCCATCGCTGGTGTAAGCGACATGATGATGATGATGATGTTGGTATTGACGAGGTGAAAGTGCCGTTGTCGCGTTGTCGGTGGCATCATCTTGCTATCACTGGCGTTGATGGGGCGCCGCTGTCGCAGCTGTCATCGTCGCCCTGCCATCGCTGGTGTTGGCGTGGTGATGTCGTCGTTTTCAATGCCGACGACATGACGGTGCCACCAGCATTGCGTCGGTGGTAGAGAACCGCCGTCGCCGTCCTGCCATTGCTGGCGTCGGTGCTGTGGTGTCGTTAGTGTTGAAAAAATGAGTACGAGTCGCTGAGAATGTGAATGGATAACAAGACGGGTAAATATACGAGCAACATACGAGATTCTCCCTTTGACCACCGAGTGAGGAAATGATAGACTAGAAGGGGCCTAGCGAGAAAGAGAGAACCTCGCAAGGCCTTGTTAATTTTGGAAGGGTTGGAGAACCTAGTAAGGCCTTGTTAGGTCTAGAAAGACGTGCTAGTCCTAGCAAGGCCGTGCAAGATATTTGGTGTCACACAGTTCTAGCAAGGAGTGCGTGTTTATTACAGTATATTGCAGGCACTAGCAAGGAAGGCTAGTCCCTAGCACGGAAAAACGTAACTAATCGAGCTAGCTAGGTGCAAGGCCTTGCTAGAACTGGAACAATTGGCCGATGCCACGACGATCCATGTACGCTACGCCCCAGTAAGCCATCGACGCAGCTCAGGCGCTTCTCCCGCTTCCGCCCAGTTTGGCACCAGGCGACAAAATTCCCTCGTCTGCCCATCACATCAGCAATAAAGCCGGACAGTCATGCTCAAATCGGACCAGATCAGATGTTTAGCTGTTGCATATGTAGGCAATCACGCTAGTTGCCAACTGTTACCCCAGGGAATTCATCGGAACTAACGGCTGACAGATTTTACACAAACGACGTCTCGAGTTACCTTGGTCGCCAACTTCTAGTTTTAAGGTAGTCCGTCAAGCAATTATCTGCGACTGAGTGCATAACTCAACTCATAGACACTATGAAACACAGACCTCCACTCTCTGCTCCCTATCTCTGCGAGATGCTTTTGTACAAGTCCTTCCTCTTTGCTGCACTTTATTTTGCCCTCTCTGTCACTGCTGGGACAGTCACCTATCGCTCCACCGACAACGATGACCACGTAGGACAGTGAGTGAGGCAAATTTTTGCCCCATGTTGCAATGAAGGAGTGCTGAAATCTACCAGACATGATTCGATAGCCCATCACAATGATACACATGAACATGAACATATGAATTTGGCCAGACAAAAGTTAACAAGATACATATTTTCCAATGTTGTGATGATGCTGACACCCGTAACAGTACCTTACAGATAAGTGCAGAACGTGCCAGGGAGGTGAACATACATTATCAAAATTGTTTCCCGGGCAGCCGGTGCGGGGGAGGGGAGAGAGGGTGCTCCGGTACCCTCATATTACTTGAGTGTACTCCCCAGAACACATACATAGCTTCCTGGCGCTGCCCCAAAGGCACAATATGTGCAACCAAACCCGACTGGTTAAATGGATATCCAGCTGAACCGGATTGTTACAATCGAGATCTAGTTTTGGACCTGTTCTGGATGGCTGGCGTTGATAGTGGTATACAGATGTGATCATCATGACATCAGGAAAATGATGTGTCACTCATTTACGCTTATTCATGCTTATTCGTGCTTTTACGTTCAAGCTTATTTATGCTTTTTCAACTTTTCCAGTGTGCTGAAAAGGGAAAGAAGCAAAGAAAGGACTGCCATCTTCAAGTTCTAGCCGACGTGCCACATCGAGAAGTAAACTAGAAATATCATACAAACCTTTATGTGAAGTGTAAACTTTAAATATTCCCATGCATCTCGACCGAATTTTTGCTTGAAGTTAAATTTGGCGTTTTGCCCGTGGCAGAATGTGTCCACATGTATACCTAGTGAAAGAAGCCATTGTCTCGAAGCCTCGGACAACGAAGACGTCGCATACGACTCATCCTCTACTAATCTAAACAAAAAGTCGTGTTGAATTCGTTTGATATCGCTTGAAAACCCCGCTGCCAGCAAACAGGGCCCCCAGTGAGCTACTCGCCCGATCACGCTCGCAGATAATGCCATAAAAAGAAAAAGAAAAAAAAAGAAGTCTTTCCTTGACGTCGGGTCAACTCTATCAATCATTCCCGACTCCCGTCCTCACTCTCATACGCGCTCAACAGTTCGTCGTACCCTTCGTCGTCCCCCTCTTCCGCCGAGTCACTGTCCCGCGTCCGTCTCGTCTCTCTCCCCGTCGACACTTTTCTTATCCGAGCCTCCCTGGACACCTTGCGCACAAACGGCGGACCCGACAATACCCCCTCTTCCACATTCCCCAGGTCCTCCTCGCCAACACCCCCTGAATAGTGGTAGTCCTCCATCTTGGGCGTCGTCGTCGCAGACTCGGTCTCGCCCGTCCAGTCGGGTGGCAAACTTAGCAGATTTGGACTCGGCGTGCGTACGTCCGCGCGCCGGCGTGGGGACGGAGCAACGATCGCGGGTGGCCGCGGCGCCGTTCCGTATCGCTTGGCCCGTATCCGCATCGACGCCTTGCCAGAGGGAGTCCGCTCCATCTCCATCGCGTATTTGGACTCTTCTGACTCCGAAGTGAGCGTCTCCGCGTCGCTCTCCCGGTCAGCACCGTGGACCGACGGCGTCCTCTTGCGTACGACCAGTGCGGAGGTGGGCGGCTCAAGCGGGACGACGCTTGTCTCGCTGAGCGTCGATATCGAGCTCGTCCCGACGTGTCGTCCACCGTTCGTGCTCCCCCCGTTGACGATGCGAACGCCCGGCCCAAAGACGGCAGGCATGAGCGGCGTGCGCGGCACCGGCGGAGAAGCGATCGTGGTCGGCGAGTCAAACCCTGTTGTTCCGGTGACTGCCGTTGCCGTCGAGGCAGCCGGGTGATCATGCTCCTCAAGATGCTGTCTCCATCCACGTTCTGACTCCGTCTCCACCTCCTCTGCTGTCAAACCCCCACTTGACAATGGGTGCCCCACACTACCACGTCCACCAACACCGCCCGAAGGTAATGCATTCCACAGTAACCGCGGCGACCGCGACGCCAGCGCCATTGGCGACACCGACTTGCGATTCAACGGCACTTTTCGACTCAATGCCGCCGACCCATCTGATTCGTAATCTGAGCGTGGGCCGGACCCAACTGCGCTTGAATGCGAATACGGCGATCGATTCATTGCTTCCGGGTGCGACAGCGACGACGCCGAAGAAACAGATTCTTGTCTGATTCCGTGGCCATTCTTGATGGAAGACAACACGTCGCTCCATTGACCACCGCGATACTCGGGCGTCGCGCCCTCGGAGCGTGCTGGCGAGTAGTATTGAGGTTGAGAGGACGAAGTCTTAATCGTATTGAAATCTCGCGCGCTGAGCATGAGCGGCCGAGGAACGCTCTTGGTAGAATGATGAGACGACTGGAATGACTTGAGAGAGGCGAGAGAGGCGCCCGCTCGATGAATAAACGACGTGGCTGACTCGGAATCCGAGTCCCGGACGGGGATAATGTTGGGGCTAGACGGCGCCGTGGCATACTGTCGACGAGGCTGAGGAAGGAAACTTTCTCGGGGGTTGCGGAAAACAGCAGGTCGGGGCGGATCTTGGGAGGCGTCCTCGCTCCCGTGTCGCTGGCTTGGTGATTCTGCACCGTGCGAATTCGGCCAACCGCTTCGCCCCGCGGCGAGTTCACTCGTGGCACTCGGGGGTGCCGACTCTCCAGTTGGCACGATCCCGGATGACACAGAGGCGTTGCTCCCTTTGCGTACACGCCACGCGTCGAGTGCCTTGGCACGCCAGTTGGTACTCACTTTTGAAAACGCGGCGATCGTATCCGAGTCTTTAAGTTTGCCTGCATAATCCCACAGACTGGCCTGGGAGGATGTAGATGCGGCCGTCTCCTGGGACGATCGCTTAGCCGCTTTTTCTTCTTCGAGAAGAGGAGATTGTCCATCGGACAAAGGCGACGGAGGAGATGGCACCTCGTCGTCCATCGAACTCTGATTAGTGATACCTCTCCACACCGTTGCCGCGAGCCTCGAGGTCAACGTCGGTGCAGCAGGTGTCTCAGTCTCGTCCCCGTCGTCGTGTTCGCCTGTGTCGTCATTCTCGTCCTCTTCTTCGCCCTCTTCCTCTTCGTCCTCTTCGTCCGGACTCCCATCCGTAACCTGATTTGTAAGACCTTTCCACATCCGCTGAGTCAGCCGTGCTCCAAACCCAATGCTCTCCCTCTCTTTTTTCTCTCTGTCTCGCGCTTCGATACGTTTCTGAGCGAGATCCGCGGCGGTCTGGAGGATCCGATCTATACCGCCTGCTGCATCAATCGGGTAGGAGGTCAGGAGCGCGATCCCCTCCGTGAAAGCATCACTGAGTTCCCAAGGTCGGAGAGGTGATAGCGGGGGGAGAACCGCGTGTTCCTGAGTCCAGATACCAGGGGTAGTCCGTCCTGGCTTGCCAAGTCTACGGTACGCAAAACTGAAATCAGTGGGGGTGGTATGACGATAAAGCGCGACGCATACCTAGAGAGAGGCGTCCTTGCACGGATGAGAAGAGCAGTGCATATATCGACGAGGTGTTCTAGCTTTGGATTAGAGTCGCGCGTGCGCGCTGGACATGCAAAGACGGTGTCCCAGATGAGGAACACGGAGGACAAGGGAAGGGTTTGGGTCAGCAACGGCGCGAGCCAACGGCTGTTTAAAGAAGAAATATTCACATAAGCAACAAGAGCGAGAAATCCCCCAAAATAGACTCACTATGAATAGTGCGGAAGGATGGGATCAAGCCCAGTTGTATGCTATCACGAGAATGGCAAACATATTCATTAGCACGCACAAACTCCCCACCCTTATAGAATGTGCGAAAAATACATACGAGAGTCGTCGCCAGTTCATCGTCCGCCCACTTGATGCGCTCGCTCAACTTGCGCATCCATGCCTTGCCGCCCTCCTCTTCTTCCAACTCCACGATCTCACCCACAAGCGCCTCAAACAACCAAAACGTGTCCGCCTCCGCGTGTGCCACTTCGTCCTCGTCAGTTTCTCCAGCGAGCGCGCTGTAGAGTGGAACGAGTAGCCAAGGGATATGTGGTGATTGAACTGCTGGGTTGAGCGCGCTGTGGATGTATAGAAGGCGCAAGAGCGCAGAGAGGTGTCCACGGTGCACAGGAGGGGCATTGTAAGCCTTGGAAGGAAGGAGCGTCGTCGGGCGACGCTGACGCCGAGATGCGACCTTTGGCGGTAATGACGGGGGTGTCGACGCCAAGTCTGAACTCACGCTGACGTCCGACTCAAGCCGAATCTCTGGCGTTTCGATAGATTCATGGTTGTTTCTAATAAATATCAATCGTTTGTCGAGGTTGAATGCAGACGGAATACGGATCGCGTCAGGTGCGTTAGGATCGAGTGGACATTGGCCCGAGTGACTACTTTTAGGCTCGTCTCCGAGGTGGACGAACAAGTCTGAGGAAATGCGAAAGAGGGAATCGGATATTCGCGCGAGGAGAGCGTCGGTCGGAGAAAGGGGATCAGTCGGGATAGGCAGAGAATCAAAAGGGGCGAGCAGACGACGAACGAGATCCTGACATGCAGAATCAGATTGTGTAACTCGAGACTTTTCAAAGACGTAACGAGACTTACATAGTAGCTGTCTCGTTGCTTGCGGTTTTCCTTGACCCATGTTGTTTTCAAGATTGGGAGGGTCCCGAATAACAGTCTGCCAATAAACTATCAGCCTCCTACTTTCGCATGGAAACATAGATGGAAGTCTCACCTCCATATGCGGGGACGCACCCATGGTGGATCGTTCACGAGGCCTATGCTCAATTAAGGGTATCAGCGCCATGCGTGACCCAACCACGTGGATATCTCATTTCCCGGAATGACGTACCGCGTGCACATATCTCACGCAAACGTGGAAGATCCACGATAGGTGATGACCCAGCGTCGACGGACAGGATCTCTGAGACAACATGGACTCTACAACAAATGCATCGACGTTAGAATGTAGATTTTCAACACTTGTATAAACAAATAGCATGGACAAAACGCACAGATCTTCTCGCCGAGGCTCCGGAACCCACTTGACGCCGTATGTCTGTGCAACATTGGCAAGATACTCGTCCACCCTTGAGGCGGTGGGCGGTGGAGAGGACAAGATTTGCATTACCTGTAGACACGATCAACAAGTCAGAAGGGCTCTTAAAAACAAGCGTAGGGAGCCGAGGCCCGAGGAAAGAAGGTCAAGGTGAAGAAACAAGACTTACGCGTGGAGAAATGTGGTTATTCCGATTGGCGGTTGAGGCCTGAGCAAATGCAGGCCCTAGCCGTTGAATGAGGACCTCCCTCACTGCGTTCAAGTCTTTACGAGTAAAATCATCATCACGAAAGATCGACGACGCGCTCTCAGGTCGAGAACGAAATAAGAGACGAACCTTTAGAGTCCGTGCTTGGCGCTGCACGTATAATGCTTGCAGCAGCCTCTGCCAGAGCGGAGCTTAATCGTGGCGACTTTCTGGGTGACGACACCAACCCAAGTAACGAAGCCACCGCCCAAAAACCCGTAAGTAAATGAACTCCCTTGAAACAAAGAGCTAGGACCACTCACCCCACAAGACTGCCCTTGGCCTCACCTCCGTTCACATTCGCATCGTCGTCGAGTCCTAGCCCCAGTCCAACGCCGGCCCCCGTCGATCCTAGTTCCGTAGTACGGCTTCCAACCGTGCCGACCAGCATCTCAAGCTCTTCTAACAAGTCAGCCATCACGTCGTCCTGGATCAACGTTGCCGCCTGGGCGCGCGCGAGCGGGAGGTTGCCTTGAGAAAGGTACGTAGCGATGTCGCGTCGCGTCAGTTTCCCTTTGGAGTCTATGCGCTCTTGAAGCTGCCCGAGCCGCTGAGACGTTGTTCGGAGGAGGGTCTGGGTGTCGTACGACGGGGATTGGGCGGAGCGGGGACGGGCGTTATACGGGGATGGAACAGTGAAGAAGAGGTAAATGACGAAAGTAAGTAAAACGGACTTGCCTTGAATGGGACGGGATCCCAAGCGTCCATTGTGTCGACGGCGGGTAACAGTGGTAGTAGATATATAAGATGTCGCTGGCCGTCGTGAGCGTGAGGTAGTCTATGATTGCATCAAATTTACAAGCGACCACCGAGCAGCCACATGTCGAGTGCACAGCTCCACTGCACAGTATCCCAATTCAATTCTAATTCTACATGCATTTGTTGCAAGACATTGTCCCTCCCTACCGTGTCCGAACAGTCTACAAGATGAAACAAGAATTACTGATACAAAAGTATTTGAAAAAATAAGATTAAAAAAAATCTAGTGCGATAGAAAATGAGCAGGAATCGGCTTCGAGAGCCTTGCCCGTCCGGGGGTCGTAGGACTCCATTCGCCACCTTGCACCTCGCTAGGAGTCGATGAGTGCATCATTGAGAAGTGTTTTGACCTCTCTAGACGATCCTTGGTCGAGTTCATACCTACGACGCCAGGTCCAGGGTTAAAGGGCTGATTCTGAGAGTTCACAGAAGAGGGAATAGAGCAAGAACCCGAATGCGCTTGGTAATGGTAAGGGCGTGGAATGGACAACGCATGCAAGCCTTCGCGACGAGTCCCGCCGTCATGTTTGAAAGCAGGAAGGGAATGGTGTCGGTTAGACCTCGATGGAATTGCAGGAAGTGGTTGTTCAAGAGTGTAGGCCATCGTCGACTGGCGGGATGGCATTTGGGGTGCTGGCAAGTGAGGAAGCGACAACTGACGACCATGGATCGTGGTAGGCAACATTAGCGGCCGAGGTGAAATGCTCATGGGCGTACTTGGATCTTGTATGGTGATAATCTCCTTCAATTTTTCCCTCCAAAGGGTGAGGGAATCAGTAGATCCGGTCTCGAGGTCAACAGAGTGGCTTTGAGGTGGACCGGACTCCACAACCACAGGAATGCGCGACTGCAGGTAAATTACGATTGCGAAATATGCCGAATAAAGAACCACTGTAGTCCAACGGAAATAAGTGGGCAGTCTCAACGACAGTGAGCTCGTGCTTACAGATTGCCGGTATAACCCAGCAAGCGATCATGGTATAGACACCAATAAGTTGGCAGACCCCAATGTCATCCGGAGCTGTAGTGTATAGGTTAAAACAGTAAGTAGGTGGATTCCGATAAGTACTTGCTTTGGTCAGGACATTGGATTTTGCGACTCCAGGCGGCGCCACTCACGGCAGAGCCTGCGAAACGATGAGCTCCGCGATTGGCACTGTCAATTATAGATACATACCGACTTGCAGGACAAACAGAAGGAGCAAACGCGCTGCGTCCAGCCAGATGCGGAATTGGACAAGGATACTGGCCATAGTCAATCGATGAATCAACCGGAGTGACAAAATAGAGACTTACAGGATAGGAAGCATAATGAGGGTAATGGTGTTGGTAATGAGAAATAAAATCATCAGTGATTCTAGTTGCATGTTAGACTGGACACGACAGCAAGGGTGGTGAGACGTACTACTGATTTGATCCGAAGCAGTCCATCGGGAGAACACCTCCACACAAAGTAGGACAAGCCACAGGAAGCTAAAAATCATGATAGAAACTGCAAACGGCTTAGACTGGTGAATGAGATCGTAGCAGAATGAACTCACTGAACGTAATTGCACGGATTTTGAAGAAGAAAGGGAAGGACTCCATCGTACAAGTAGAATCTCACAGAGACCAGAGGTTGGTTGACCAGCAACAGCCTCGAAAAACGGGCTTTAATATGGGAGGAAGAAAAGCGGCGAACACATTCAACACATGGTGTTAAGTAGTACTAAATAACTGACGACGGAGACAATTGAAACACGCTTTGGCTTGTCTTTTGTTCTCTACTTGTACGTTATTTGCACACTAATCCTAATCAGGACATTTAGCCCCTGTCCAACTTTGCACCACTCCACCTCCGCTCCACCTTTCTCTCCGTTTCGCAGAGAGTAATGGTCCAATTCAAGTACAAAAATGACTTGTGACAGGAGCCGAACAGTCCGAGCCGAGGTCGACCCATCGTGACTAGTAAGTACACTACCGAGTATTAACTCCGACTTGAACTCGGACACTCACGGCGTCACGTTCATTCCTCTACTCCGGCATCCAACAAGCGCATGGTGGACCGTATAAGCTTTCTGTAATTAATAATGTCTACTTTGATGCAACAGCGATCATCTCGCCCATATCTACGCCGACTGAAGCTTGCACTCATGTGCCTGTCTGTCGGCGCCAATGCGTTTGTCTACTCTCCAACACTGGGAGCGAGCTGAAGCTGATCGATACGCTTACCAGGATATGTGCGGGCGGTGTCTTTTGCTTTCCGATCCTTTCGCCAACATTAGTTGCACACTTGAAGCTTTCACAGCCCCAATTGACCACAATCGCACTAGTGTATGCTCCACGTCCCTCCATTCACTTCAGCCTGCTCAACTTACGTGACAGCGGTTTGATGGGTCAGTATCCATTAGCAGCGCTCGTCGGCAAGATACTCGATTCCTACGGCGCTTGGGTGTGCTCCTTGATCTCTGCCTGTCTCTTCTCTGCCGGCTATGGCCTGTTCGCCAATGAGATATCCAAGACGTCGGACACCATCTCCCAACCATCTCCCTCCACCTTTTACCATCTCGTCATATTTTTCTTTATGAGTGGACTTGGCACAGTATTCTCGTATGTATTCATCCCATTCTCGCCGAGCACGTATCGACCCGAGCACGACACGATAGCTATTTCTCGTCCATCTTTGCTGCCTCCAAAAACTTTCCGAAGTATATCGGATTAACGACGGGGGCAAGCACAGCCCTCTTTGGCCTCTCGCCGTCGTTCCTTTCTTTACTCGCTTCCCGATATTTCTCGTCTCCCGATGGCGAGATTAACGTCACTCATTTCCTGCGATTTCTGGCGATACTTTGTGGATGTGTACACATCGTAGGAGCATTCACCATGCACGTCATCCCCCCGCCAGAGGAAGAATCCAACACGATTGTCGTCACAGGCGACCCGGAGGTACCGAGCGAGCGCACTGCATTGCTCCCGAACAAGACAAACGGGATCGTTGACGAGCACGATCGAGCCCAGGTTGATATCGTGTCTGCCTCAGATGACTCTCCCGCAGAGATTAAAGACAGTGTGTTGGATTTGCTATCGGACCGCAATTTATGGGTCCTTCTCTTTATCGTGTTCGTCATCATCGGTTCTGTAAGTCACTCGAGACGTGCCTCCGACGTTTGCCACGAATGCATACATAATATTTATCCTGACACATCTGGATAGTGCGAAATGATCATTTCCAACATCGGTACCATCGTACTCTCCCTCCCGAGTCGTGCCACTCTCCTCGACGGCCCTTCGACTGTCGTCATGACTGCGACCCAAGTCCGCGTGCTCTCCATCACCAACACGCTTTCTCGGCTTATCGTCGGACCTCTCGCAGACTTCGTGTCGCCCGTGCCTGCGCGTTCCACAGACGGCCAACGTGGCTCACTCAAGAAACATTGTATAAGCAGAATAGCCTTCCTTACTTTCTCCGCAGGATTGCTCATTTGCACCTACGCATGGGCTGTATTCGGCATCAAGGAACAAGTCCACGTATGGGTACTGAGGTACATCCCCATCCTCTCGTTCTCCGCTTGGATCTAACCGTGCATGCCACACACGTAGCATCGGCGCCGGGCTCACGTACGGATGCGCGTTCACAGTTCTGTACGTTCTCCTCATATATCAACAAATCCACTTGATAGATGTCATCCTTCCCAGACCCTCGATCGTTTCCACCATCTGGGGCCTCCCCAATCTGGGCCGCAATTACGGCGTCGTCACATACGCCGCCTTCCTCGGCACCCCCGCTTTTTCGTATCTGTATGCATTTGTCGCCGCTGCCAGCGTCCATCACAAGATCGGCTCCGGAGATCCAGACGAGGCGTGTCGTGGGCCGTCGTGTTGGAGACTCACGTTCGAGGTGAGTGCCTTGGGCGCCGCGCTCGCGTTGGGTGCGTCCGCGTATCTGTGGCGTGCGTGGAAGGGTCGGGTGTGATCTTCAGAGTGCGTATGCTGGCGGCAATCGTGAGCCATGTACGTGTATATGTATGTGGTTTAATTTGTACCAGTCTAACGTCAACGAAGTGTGAATATGAGTATAACCGTCGTTCGTCAGTGGTGGATGTTTCTTCAAGAATTTGTCGTCTAGGGTTACTATAGGACTCTACCGTCGGTGGATTCGCTTGCCGAGCACGACTAAGATTTGTTAGCCAAGATCAATAAAGATGTTTAATTGAGGTGACTTCCGTCCGGATCCGGTTCAGCAAGGCATCCCTATCGCGTTGTACATACACACTAGACTAGTTACCCGATGTAAGCCATTTATTCCAGACTGTTTCAATCATACATCGCTAAAATCTACACCCACAGTGGGCTCATGCTTCAGACTGAGCTACATTGTTTGTTCGTGCCGAAAATTTACCCTCAGTATTCACAGCGTCAGTGCGTCACAGCGACTCGGAAAGCATGCGCTCCAGATACAGCTTGTTTACGTGTGCACGCGGTGTTATACGACAAGGAAAGACGTCCGGACGACTAAATAACGCGGTGTGATGAAAAAATCGCTCATTGATGACTAGTTTACTCACTGAGTGATTCCATTCAACCATCTAGGCTCGAAACCGACAGCTTGGCCTTGCGTATCTCTGGGAGGATAGAAATCGAGCGTCGCGAGCATCGTGGCAATGGAACTCCACAGCGACGCATCCGCCGCGTATCGCCCTGACACAAAAGAGTAAGATCGACAGTTACTGAGGACATGTAACAGGTAGCCGAGTGACGTACCAGGACAAATTCTTCGACCAAAACCGAATATGAAATCTGCTGGATCATTGTCGTTCAGCGTGCCATCGTCGTTCAGGAATCGTTCAGGAACGAAAGACTCTGCATTTGGGAACCGGTCTTCGTCACGAGACATGGCCCTAGGTAAAACGGCTCTCGTTCCCAAGCCTCTGGAAGAACAAATAAGGACGTACCAAGCGTTGGCGACTACCATCGCA